>JAECWO010000063.1:0-268837 GCA_018150735.1 Drosophila sp. 14030-0761.01 | reverse complement strand
GATTATAAATAAAGGTGGTTATTAACTGTAACAGTGATATTCTTAACTAGTTTTGTATGATTTTGTGTTGGCTGGGTAAAATGGTGAATAGGCAATAGGCTTGATAGGCAATATGAAAATTTTTACATGAAATAAATGTTTGCTGGGTTGTAACATGTAAACAATGGATACAAAATTGCAAATTGGAATTAATTTTTGTTAAATTTAGTAGTTACAATCAGTTTTAAATATTAAAAATACTAATTATTGTTTCTTTGCAGGTCACTAAAGCAACCCGCAACATCATTGGACACGGCAAGTCCACCGAAACAGTGTATTAAAGGAGGAAAAATTTTTCGTGTTGGTCTTTGCAGCAATGGCCCCTAGGGTGACACAGGAAGAGGATCACATTCGTCTTTTTGGAGGAAACGGCTCGCAGGTGTAGCAGCTGATGTATGAATGGTGAGATATCAATTTTAAATCAGCTATTATTTTGTGTATAGACTAATTTTAATATTGATTTTTTCGCAGGAATGGCCCCTAGTAGGACTCTGGAGGAGGATCGCATTTATCTTTATAAAGGAGACAGCTCTTAGGAGTGACGGGTGTATGGACATTGGCCATTTAGACAGCAGCATAAAAGGAGAGAATAAGAGCTGTTGTTGTTTTGCTGTTTGTTATTTGTATTTATTTCCTCTTTTTTTCGCATTGATGATATTGATGGATTTCCGGTTGCCAAGAAGGATGAATTATTGACAGAAGGGAAGGAAACGTTCCTGTTTGGCTGCCTCTCAAATGTCAGGTTTGTTTGCTCCGCCTGAAGAGGACTGTTTGGAAGCGGGAGGGCCGTTCCCTTCGACCGCAGGGTGGTGTTTGAGCAGGAATTATCTAGCTGTAAGTGAGTGAAGAAGGGATTAGCGGTTTTATGCACCTTCTTGGGTGGTAATATCTATATTTTTTTTGTTGTTATTTATTTCAGCATCTGTGCTATGGACAATCTCATACAAGAGCTCATTTGCAATGCGCTCAAGGTTTTCGAGAGGAGTTTCGTTGATGTGAGGCAGCTGTCGTTGTTGATTGCTGAGTTGCTGCTGCTGTAAGTAGATATGTTTATGTATTGCTGATTGGTGCTGCTATAGCAGGTAAGTGTTTATTTGCTGAGGTGTAAAATAATCTAAATAATTATTTATTTTGTACCAGCTGTATTTATGAACACTGTAAGAGAATCCATTTGGCTTTGGAGCTCTTTTGCCATAGTTTGAGCAGCTTTAACAGCAGCAAGCAGATCGCCATCAAATGGGCGAAGAAGATCAGGATACTCCATAGAATCTTTTGTTGGTTGTGAAGCTTTGGCAGGAAGTGACGTTTTGCACTGCCTGTGGACGTCCACCTTCACGATTAACTGGTGGAGTTCTGCATTCTGACGTGCACTTCCTTGTTTTAGCGGCGTTAGAAAAAGTGAGCGTCGGGCCAGATTCTCGCCTTTCTCCTGGCCTGGACTCCGATGTCTTTTTAGGCTGGTCGAGTGAGCAGCCATTTGGACAATCTTTGGAATTGGTAAAACTAAACGGTTATTTGAGCTGCCATTTTGAATAGACCTAGCAGCAATTTTTGGATTCTTTGATGAAAATAAGTTTTTATTTCCTTTTGGTGTATCAGCGGAACTAATTTGTTTGACGTTTTGCGTTTTGAATTTCACGAAAGGATTAGGATAAGCTTCTTGGTGGATTATGGAACGCGATTCAGAGGCATATGGACTTCTGAAAGGGTTAGTTTGTCTCATTTGCCCTTTTTTGTTTTGTGGAGTAACTTTATTAATTATCCTCCTTTTCTCTTCTAGAAATTTCTTCAGCTCAGCTTTATAAAAGGAGCAACCTTTCCAGCTGGCCACATGCTGCTCTCCACAGTTTGCGCAGACTGGATTGGATACTCTTTCCAGTTTGCAATCTTTCGTCTCATGATCAGATTTGCAGCACTTCAAGCAAACAGTATCATAGCTTACAGTAGTTTCTTGTGTGGTTGAAACCTTGACATCTATGGCACTGTGGGAGCTCCACCTTCCTCCTTTGGGGTTCAACTTTGATGCTTTGAACACCAAAGTATTTTAGATTAAGAATGTTATGTAAGGAAGTTTTTTTCAGCTGGGGTACATATCTCAGTCTCCCCAGGGCCTCCTTACAAAAATATTTGTAAAGATGCCGAGACTCGAGATTAAGGGAGGATTATTTATTATAGATCGGACCAATACACTGGAAAATGGGGAAAAGAGGAAGGGTACATGCAGGACGACATCAATACAATACATATAGATTAGTTGAACCTTAGATGAGGGGGGGGATCTGAGGTCTGAGGAGGGCGATGATGCTCGTATCTCAGCGGGATTGACCCGGACAGAGACACGACGCATCCTAAATACTGGTCGGCTTATTCTAAGGGTCGGTTTGTTCTACGGGCTCGATCTCTAGTCGAGGATTGACCTGGTGACTAGCGAGTACCGGGCGACTACTTAGTATATAGCTGAGGCAAAGAGGGGGAAGAGAGGGGAAGAGGGGAATCCAGCAGGCTGAGATGGGGTTCGACCCAGCATCCAGCCATACGTGGATGAGCTACAGACTTAGATCTAGGTTAATAAGGACATCACATGGACACACAACACCAAAGGAGCATATACAAATACTAAACAATCTAGCTACCAAGGATGTATGAGAGTGGCCCGAGTGTACCTATGTTCGGCCAAGCCGAACCGCTAAAGGTCCTGATTCGGAATGGCGAGCCGGCATGGCCGACTAACCGCTTCCTTTCCGAAGCCCTAGCACACTATTCGGTCCGTCCGAACACTAGCCTACAGTGACCCGCAAGTCCTTAGGCCTCACCGAGGGGCCAACAAATAAATTCGAACACACCGGATTCCTTCATATTTTCTTTTTATTTTTTTTCAATTAGGTACTCGATATAAATATTTATTTTTGCCACACTCTAACCGCCCCGACTAACCCCGAAAACACTCTCTAACCGTGGCGCTCACGCCGACTCACCTGGCCGTTTCCCTCCGCTGACTCGTTTGTACGTCGTCCTTGTCGATCGTCCTTGATCCGTGTCCTGATTGTGTTGTCCTTGGCGTAGTCCTTGTGGTATCCGTTGTCCTTGATTGTGTTATCCTTGGCGTAGTCCTTGTAGTATCCGGTGTCCTTGATCCTTGCTGTTGTTATCCTCTGTGACTCGTCCTTGGTGTTCTATGTTTTCTTCTTACTATTTTTTTTTTTCACTTCACTTCACTTTTTATCTTTGGCACTTCTGACTCGGTCCGAGGTCTATACTAGAATGAATGCCGGCCAGAATTTTCCATTACACTGCGGCCGCGAAGCTTTGGCAAGCGTTGATGCCGGGTACAGCTGCGCCATTGCATCAGCCATTCTAAGCTTTCTATTTCCATCCCTCTCTTACGCGTAGCCGCATATGGCCCGAGGCCTACGTGACTCATCGCATGCACGTGGCGCCGGCGCGTGGCGTCGTCCCGATCATCGTTACTTTTGGGCTTTTTCTAGAAAGCGCCGGCGAAGAGCATGAGCGGCGACGGCGAAGAGCAAGAACGGCGAAAGCGAAGAGCATGAGGGGCGAAAGCGAAGAGCATGATCGTGAGTGGCGAAATGGTTGAAGGGCGAAACGAGTGAGCGGCGAGTGGTGGGATAGGCCAGGTGGCGCTGTAAAGAAAAGAAGAACTAGTTCTACCTATCGGGTCAGAGCCAGTTCATGAACTTAATACTAATAATCATATGAGCCTAATACTAATAATGATATTAATAAGCACTGCTCTTCATTGAGCGTTATCGCTATCGATAGGTGTTGTGTCGATGGATTTATATATCGTCACAGTTAAAATCATCTGATCTAGGTTCTAATTTCAATTCAAAAATAGTCATTGGATTGTTAGTTCTGAAATTTCTTAATCCTCTTACATATCTAACTTTGTAATCTAGATTGTTTAAGACGTTTCTAATTTTATCACAGGGTGTGCTGTGATGCAGATTTTTGAATACAATTCTATACCCACGGTCCTCCTTGGGTGTGTGTACATTTCATAATTGTTGTTCTTTAGGTAGTCTTTAATCTTGAGGTAAGTATCTTTTCCAGCAAATGTCAGCCGAACCGTGCCTTGGATTTGGCTTCTGGAAAACAATTTGCAATTACTTGGTAGACAGTAATTGTATGGATGTGACATGTCTTAATTAAATAGGTGGGTTTGGATCTTTATCTGGGTCAGCAGCAGCAGCAAAACGAGTATCAGCAGCGTCCAAGGCAGTTATAATTTGAGGTATCTCATCTACTGGAACGATGTCAGGTGTCTTCGCTTCTTTTCTGCTATGTCCAGCAAGCTCTGCCGGTTCAGTTTTTGCATTAGATTTACGAAGAGAAAGGCACGGGGTACGATTGGCCATGGCCATGCCTGCTAATTTGTACTGTTTTAGCCTCCTTGGTGGTTGTTTCTTTGCAGGTCTATCCGCTTTGGGCAGTATCGAAACAACAGTGGGCGATTTTGGCTTGTCAGGTTGTATAGGGGTCAGCAGCAGCAGTGGTGATTTGGTTTTGTCTTCTGGATCGGGTAAATTGTCCTCTGCCATTGCTATATCGACAGATTTCAGGATTTTTGTGGGGTCTTTCAATAAGATTTTGCCATTTTAAAATTTTCTCTAAGATGAGAGTTGACTCATTTGATGAGCTGTTAGCGCAGATGGGTGAGCAGTCCCTGGTGTTGTTTCCAAGGAAAAAAAAGAGGAGCCCGCCATATTAAAGAGATCGCTGTTGCAAATGGCGTCATCGTTGTCCATTTGGTTGGTTTTTAATTTCACGTTTGCTTTAGACTTCCTATCTACAGGAATTGTTCCACCGATGTATTGGAGTCATCTGATAGGATTACTGGAGAGGAGTGGCGGGATTTTTCCATGATTTCTCTCTGATTTTCCAGGAGTTAAAGAGAATTGGGTTTGTTGTTGTACACAAAGACAAGAGTATATAGGGTGGGACACATACACACAAATCTTTCTCTTTGGTAGAAAGAGAATTTGCAATCAAAGATGGCTGTTTTTAGTCGTTTCTATTTGTGTGAGAGAGTAGTGGAATTTTTCATGTATGTTAGCATAGACACGTAAGGGAATTTTTCTTAGGTGGAGAGAGGACTTGGCAATGAAAAAGATGGCTGATCTTCACCACTAGTATTGGTGCGTGAGAGAAGCAGGATTTTTTATATGTGTGTTATACTCGCATATCTTATTCGTGCATATACATGCATAATGTAACTGTTATCCTTTGCTATTGTTAGAAACTATAAATGCTGTAGCCAACATTTTTCCGCTTTTTATAGCAGTCAATTTTCCAGCCGAAAAGGTTTCACCTTTTAATTTTTCCTGTCCTCCAGATTTTTATAGCATAAATTAACAGGCGAAGAAAGCTAGTTATCTGCTTGGATTCGTTTAATTTAACTGGTTTTTTTTGTTGGTTTTAGCTAACAAAATTAGCCACTTTTTTTCTTCAACTTTTGATATATGCCCTTTTAAAATAGCTTTTTGTTTTTATTTAACTTGTAGGCTTGAAGGACCAACCAAGGAACCAACCATCTTTTATTGTTTTTCGACCCCTATCAGGGGGCATATACAAATACAAATACAAAAAAAAAGATTATAAATAAAGGTGGTTAATGTAACAGTGATATTCTTAACTAGTTTTGTATGATTTTGTGTTGGCTGGGTAAAATGGTGAATAGGCAATAGGCTTGATAGGCAATATGAAAATTTTTACATGAAATAAATGTTTGCTGGGTTGTAACATGTAAACAATGGATACAAAATTGCAAATTGGAATTAATTTTTGTTGAATTTAGTAGTTACAATCAGTTTTAAATATTAAAAATACTAATTATTGTTTCTTTGCAGGTCACTAAAGCAACCCGCAGCATCATTGGACACGGCAAGTCCACCGAAACAGTGTATTAAAGGAGGAAAAATTTTTCGTGTTGGTCTTTGCAGCAATGGCCTCTAGGGGGACACAGGAAGAGGATCACATTCGTCTTTTTGGAGGAAACGGCTCGCAGGTGTAGCAGCTGATGTATGGTCGCAGGCCATGTAAGCGCTTGAATGGTGAGGATCGCATTTATCTTTATAAAGGAGACAGCTCTTAGGAGTGACGGGTGTATGGACATTGGCCATTTAGACAGCAGTATAAAAGGAGAGAATAAGAGCTGTTGTTGTTTTGCTGTTTGTTATTTGTATTTATTTCCTCTTTTTTTCGCATTGATGATATTGATGGATTTCCGGTTGCCAAGAAGGATGAATTATTGACAGAAGAGAAGGAAACGTTCCTGTTTGGCTGCCTCTCAAATGTCAGGTTTGTTTGCTCCGCCTGAAGAAGACTGTTTGGAAGCGGGTGGGCCGTTCCCTTCGACCGCAGGGTGGTGTTTGAGCAGGAATTATCTAGCTGTAAGTGAGTGAAGAAGGGACTAGCGGTTTTATGCACCTTCTTGGTAATATCTATATTTTTTTTGTTGTTATTTATTTCAGCATCTGTGCTATGGACAATCTCATACAAGAGCTCATTTGCAATGCGCTCAAGGTTTTCGAGAGGAGTTTTGTTGATGTGAGGCAGCTGTCGTTGTTGATTGCTGAGTTGCTGCTGCTGTAAGTAGATATGTTTATGTATTGCTGATTGGTGCTGCTATAGCAGGTAAGTGTTTATTTGCTGAGGTGTAAAATAATCTAAATAATTATTTATTTTGTACCAGCTGTATTTATGAACACTGTAAGAGAATCCATTTGGCTTTGGAGCTCTTTTGCCATAGTTTGAGCAGCTTTAACAGCAGCAAGCAGATCGCCATCAAATGGGCGAAGAAGATCAGGATACTCCATAGAATCTTTTGTTGGTTGTGAAGCTTTGGCAGGAAGTGACGTTTTGCACTGCCTGTGGACGTCCACCTTCACGATTAACTGGTGGAGTTCTGCATTCTGACGTTTTAGCGGCGTTAGAAAAAGTGAGCGTCGGGCCAGATTCTCGCCTTTCTCCTGGCCTGCACTCCGATGTCTTTTTAGGCTGGTCGAGCAGCCATTTGGACAATCTTTGGAATTGGTGAAAGTAAACGACTATTTGAGCTGCCATTTTGAATGGACCTAGCAGCAACTTTTTGATTCTTTGATGAAAATAAGTTTTTATTTCCTTTTGGTGTATCAGCGGAACTAATTTGTTTCACGAAAGGATTAGGATAAGCTTCTTGGTGGATTATGGAAAGCGATTCAGAGGCATATGGACTTCTGAAAGGGTTAGTTTGTCTCATTTGCCCTTTTTTGTTTTGTGGAGTAACTTTATTAATTATCCGCCTTTTCTTTTCTAGAAATTTCTTCAGCTCAGCTTTATAAAAGGAGCATCCACAGTTTGCGCAGACTGGATTGGATACTCTTTCCAGTTTGCAATCTTTCGTCTCATGATCAGATTTGCAGCATTTCAAGCAAACAGTATCATAGCTACAGTAGTTTCTTGTGTGGTTGAAACCTTGACATCTATGGCACTGTGGGAGCTCCACCTTCCTCCTTTGGAGTTCAACTTTGATGCTTTGAACACCAAAGTATTTTAGATTAAGAATGTTATGTAAGGAAGTTTTTTTCAGCTGGGGTACATATCTCAGTCTCCCCAGGGCCTCCTTACAAAAATATTTGTAAAGATGCCGAGACTCGAGATTAAGGGAGGATTATTTATTATAGATCGGACCACTACACTGGAAAATGGGGAAAAGAGGAAGGGTACATGCAGGACGACATCAATACAATACATATAGATTAGTTTAAGCTTAGATGAGGGGGGGGATCTGAGGTCTGAGGAGGGCGTTGATGCTCGTATCTCAGCGGGATTGACCCGGACAGAGACACGACGCATCCTAAATACTGGTCGGCTTATTCTAAGGGTCGGTTTGTTCTACGGGCTCGATCTCTAGTCGAGGATTGACCTGGTGACTAGCGAGTACCGGGCGACTACTTAGTATATAGCTGAGGCAAAGAGGGGGAAAAGAGGGGAAGAGGGGAATCCAGCAGGCTGAGATGGGGATCGACCCAGCATCCAGCCATACATGGATGAGCTACAGACTTAGATCTAGGTTAATAAGGACATCACATGGACACACAACACCAAAGGAGCATATACAAATACTAAACAATCTAGCTACCAAGGATGTATGAGAGTGGCCCGAGTCTACCTATGTTCGGCCAAGCCCAACCGCTAAAGGTCCTGATTCGGAATGGCGAGCCGGCATGGCCGACTAACCGCTTCCTTTCCGAAGCCCTAGCACACTATTCGGTCCGTCCGAACACTAGCCTACAGTGACCCGCAAGTCCTTAGACCTCACCGAGGGGCCAACAAACAAATTCGAACACACCGGATTCCTTCATATTTTCTTTTTATTTTTTTTCAATTACTCGATATAAATATTTATTTTTGCCACACTCTAACCGCCCCGACTAACCCCGGAGACACTCTCTAACCGTGGCGCTCACGCCGACTCACCTGGCCGTTTCCCTCCGCTGACTCTTTTGTCCGTCGTCCTTGTCGATCGTCCTTGATCCGTGTCCTGATTGTGTTGTCCTTGGCGTAGTCCTTGTGGTATCTGTTGTCCTTGATTGTGTTATCCTTGGCGTAGTCCTTGTAGTATCCGGTGTCCTTGATCCTTGCTGTTGTTATCCTCTGTGACTCGTCCTTGGTGTTCTATGTTTTCTTCTTACTATTTTTTTTTTTCACTTCACTTCACTTTTTATCTTTGGCACTTCTGACTCGGTCCGAGGTCTATTCTAGAATGAATGCCGGCCAGAATTTTTCATTCCACTGCGGCCTGTTTTTCGCCGCGAAGCTTTGGCACGCGTCGATGCCGGGTACAGCTGCGCCATTGCATCAGCCATTCTAAGCTTTCTATTTCCATCCCTCTCTTACGCGTAGCCGCATATGCCCCGTGGCCTACGTGACTCATCGCATGCCGTGTCGTACCTATCACCGTTACTTTTGGGCTTTTTCTAGAAAGCGCCGGCGAAGAGCATGAGCGGCGACGGCGAAGAGCAAGAACGGCGAAAGCAAAGAGCATGAGGGGCGAAAGCGAAGAGCATGATCGTGAGTGGCGAAATGGTTGAACGGCGAAACGGGCGAAACGAGTGAGCGGCGAGTGGTGGGATAGGCCAGGTGGCGCTGTAAAGAAAAGAAGAACTAGTTCTACCTATCGGGTCAGAGCCAGTTCATGAACTTAATACTAATAATCAAATGAGCTTAATACTAATAATAATATTAATAAGCACTGCTCTTCATTGAGCGTTATCGCTATCGATAGGTGTTGTGTCGATGGATTTATATATCGTCACAGTTAAAATCATCTAATCTAGGTTCTAATTTCAATTCAAAAATAGTCATTGGATTGTTAGTTCTGAAATTTCTTAATCCTCTTACATATCTAACTTTGTAATCTAGATTGTTTAAGACGTTTCTAATTTTATCACAGGGTGTTCTGTGATGCAGATTTTTGAATACAATTCTATACCCACGGTCCTCCTTGGGTTGATGTGTGTACATTTCATAATTGTTGTTCTTTAGGTAGTTTCTAATCTTGAGGTAAGTATATTTTCCAGCAAATGTCAGCCGAACCGTGCCTTGGGTTTGGCTTCTGGAAAACAATTTGCAATTACTTGGTAGACAGTAATTCTATGGATGTGACATGTCTTAATTAAATAGGTGGGTTTGGATCTTTATCTGGGTCAGCAGCAGCAGCAAAACGAGTATCAGCAGCGTCCAAGGCAGTTATAATTTGAGGTATCTCATCTGCTGGAACGATGTCAGGTGTCTTCGCTTCTTTTCTGCTATGTCCAGCAAGCTCTGCTGGTTCAGTTTTTGCATTAGATTTACGAAGAGAAAGGCAGGGGTACGACGGGCCATGGATTTGTTGCTTGAAAATTTTTACTGTTTCAGCCTCATTGATGGTTGTTTCTTTGCAGGTCTATCCGCTTTGGGCAGTATCTAAACAACAGTGGGCGATTTTGGCTTGTCAGGTTGTAAAGGTCTCAGCAGCAGCAGTGGTGATTTGGTTTTGTCTTCTGGATCGGGTATAATGTCCTCTTCCATTGCTATATCGGCAGATTTAAGGATTTTTGTGGGGTAAGAGCTGGGACTTTCAATAAGATTTTGCCATTTTAAAATTTTCTCTAAGATTAGAGTTGACTCATTTCATGAGCTGTTAGAGCAGATGGGTGAGAGGTCCCTGGTTTTGTTTCCAAGGAGAAAAGAGGAGCCCGTCATATTAAAGAGATCGCTGTTGCAAATGGCGTCATCGTTGTCCATTTGGTTGGTTTTTAATTTCACGTTTGCTTTAGACTTCCTATCCACAGGAATTGTTCCACCGATGTATTGGAGTCATCTGATAGGATTACTGGAGAGGAGTGGCGGGATTTTTCCATGATTTCTCTCGGGTTTTCCAGGGGTTGAAAAGAATTGGGTTTGTTGTTGTACACAAAGACAAGAGTATATTGGGTGGAACACATACATACACACAAATCTTTCTCTTTGGTAGAAAGAGAATTTGCAATCAAAGATGGCTGTTTTCAGTCGTTTGTATTTGTGTGAGAGAGTGGGGGAATTTTTTCTGTGTGTTAGCATAGACACGAAAGGGAATTTTTCTTAGGTGGAGAGACGACTTGGCAATGAAAAAGATGGCTAATCTTCACCACTAGTATTGGTGCGTGAGAGAAGCAGGATATTTTATATGTGTGTTATACTCGCATATCTTATTCGTGCATATACATGCATAATGTAACTGTTATCCTTTGCTATTGTTAGAAACTATAAATGTTGTAGCCAACATTTTTCCCCTTTTCATATCAGTCAATTTTTCAGCGGAAAAGGTTTCAACTTTTAATTTTTCCTGTCCTCCAGATTTTTATAGCACAAATTAACAGGCGAAGAAAGAGAGTTATCTGCTTGGATTCGTTTAATTTAACTGGTTTAAATTACTGTCACTTTTTTTGTTGGTTTTAGCTAACAAAATTAGCCACTTTTTTTCTTCAACTTTTGATATATGCCCTTTTAAAATAGCTTTTTGTTTTTATTTAACTTGTAGGCTTGGAGGACCAACCAAGGAACCAACCATCTTTTATTGTTTTTCGACCCCTATCAGGGGGCATATACAAATACAAATACAAAAAAAAAGATTATAAATAAAGGTGGTTATTAACTGTAACAGTGATATTCTTAACTAGTTTTGTATGATTTTGTGTTGGCTGGGTAAAATGGTGAATTTACATGAAATAAATGTTTGCTGGGTTGTAACATGTAAACAATGGATACAAAATTGCAAATTGGAATTAATTTTTGTTAAATTTAGTAGTTACAATCAGTTTTAAATATTAAAAATACTAATTATTGTTTCTTTGCAGGTCACTAAAGCAACCCGCAGCATCATTGGACACGGCAAGTCCACCGAAACAGTGTATTAAAGGAGGAAAAATTTTTCGTGTTGGTCTTTGCAGCAATGGCCTCTAGGGTGACGCAGGAAGAGGATCACATTCGTCTTTTTGGAGGAAACGGCTCGCAGGTGTAGCAGCTGATGTATGGTCGCAGGCCATGTAAGCGCTTGAATGGTGAGATATCAATTTTAAATCAGCTATTATTTTGTGTATAGACTAATTTTAATATTGATTTTTTCGCAGGAATGGCCCCTAGTAGGACTCTGGAGGAGGATCGCATTTATCTTTATAAAGGAGACAGCTCTTAGGAGTGACGGGTGTATGGATATTGGCCATTTAGACAGCAGCATAAAAGGAGAGAATAAGAGCTGTTGTTGTTTTGCTGTTTGTTATTTGTATTTATTTCCTCTTTTTTTCGCATTGATGATATTGATGGATTTCCGGTTGCCAAGAAGGATGAATTATTGACAGAAGGGAAGAACTTTGATGCTTTGAACACCAAAGTATTTTAGATTAAGAATTTTACTGTTAAAATCATCTGATCTAGGTTCTAATTTCAATTCAAAAATATTCGTTGGATTGTTAGTTCTGTAATTTCTTAATCCTCTTACATATCTAACTTTGTAACCTAGATTGTTTAAGACGTTTTAATTTCATCACAGGGTGTGCTGTGATGCAGATTTTTGAATACAATTCTATACCCACGGTCTTCCTTGGGTTGATGTGTGTACATTTCATAATTGTTGTTCTTTAGGTAGTCTCTAATCTTGAGGTAAGTATCTTTGTCAGCAAATGTCAGCCGAACCGTGCCGGGTTTGGCTTCTGGAAAACAACTTGCAATTTTCCCCCAAAATATTAGCAAGAGTGGTAGACAGTAATTGTATGGATGTGACATGTCTTAAGTAAATAGGTGGTGGTTTATTAATAAATTTTTCTCTTTTACTGATGTCTTTTGTCCATTTTTCAGGAACATTTGGATTTACATTTGGGTTTGGGTCTTTATCTGGGTAAGCTGGGCAGTTATAATTTGAGGTATCTCATCTGCTGAAACGATGTCAGGTGTCTTCGCTTCTTTTCTGGTATGTCCAGCAAGCTCTGCTGGTTCAGTTTTTGCATTAGATTTACGAAGAGAAAGGCACGGGGTACGACGGGCCATGGATTTGTTGCTTGAAAATTTTTACTGTTTCAGCCTCATTGGTGGTTGTTTCTTTGCAGGTCTATCCGTTTTGGGCAGTATCTAAACAACAGTGGGCGATTTTGGCTTGTCAGGTTGTAAAGGGGTCAGCAGCAGCAGTGGTAATTTGGTTTTGTCTTCTGGATCGGGTATAATGTCCTCTTCCATTGCTATATCGGCAGATTTAAGGATTTTTGTGGGGTAAGAGCTGGGACTTTCAATAAGATTTTGCCATTTTAAAATTTTCTCTAAGATTAGAGTTGACTCATTTCATGAGCTGTTAGAGCAGATGGGTGAGAGGTCCCTGGTGTTGTTTCCAAGGAGAAAAGAGCAGCCCGTCATATTAAAGAGATCGCTGTTGCAAATGGCGTCATCGTTGTCCATTTGGTTGGTTTTTATTTTCAGGTTTGCTTTAGATTTCCTATCCACAGGCGGCAGGAATTGTTCCACCGATGTATTGGAGTCATCTAATAGGATTACTGGAGAGGAGTGGCGGGATTTTTCCATGATTTCTCTCGGGTTTTCCAGGGGTTGAAAAGAATTGGGTTTGTTGTTGTACACAAAGACAAGAGTATATTGGGTGGGACACATACATACACACAAATCTTTCTCTTTGGTAGAAAGAGAATTTGCAATCAAAGATGGCTGTTTTCAGTCGTTTGTATTTGTGTGAGAGAGTGGGGGAATTTTTTCTGTGTGTTAGCATAGACACGAAAGGGAATTTTTCTTAGGTGGAGAGACGACTTGGCAATGAAAAAGATGGCTAATTTTTTGTTGGTTTTAGCTAACAAAATTAGCCACTTTTTTTCTTCAACTTTTGATATATGCCCTTTTAAAATAGCTTTTTGTTTTTATTTAACTTGTAGGCTTGGAGGACCAACCAAGGAACCAACCATCTTTTATTGTTTTTCGACCCCTATCAGGGGGCATATACAAATACAAATAGAAAAAAAAAAGATTATAAATAAAGGTGGTTATTAACTGTAACAGTGATATTCTTAACTAGTTTTGTATGATTTTGTGTTGGCTGGGTAAAATGGTGAATAGGCAATATGAAAATTTTTACATGAAATAAATGTTTGCTGGGTTGTAACATGTTAACAATGGATACAAAATTGCAAATTGGAATTAATTTTTGTTAAATTTAGTAGTTACAATCAGTTTTAAATATTAAAAATACTAATTATTGTTTCTTTGCAGGTCACTAAAGCAACCCGCAGCATCATTGGACACGGCAAGTCCACCGAAACAGTGTATCAAAGGAGGAAAAATTTTTCGTGTTGGTCTTTGCAGCAATGGCCCCTAGGGTGACACAGGAAGAGGATCACATTCGTCTTTTTGGAGGAAACGGCTCGCAGGTGTAGCAGCTGATGTATGAATGGTGAGATATCAATTTTAAATCAGCTATTATTTTGTGTATAGACTAATTTTAATATTGATTTTTTCGCAGGAATGGCCCCTAGTAGGACTCTGGAGGAGGATCGCATTTATCTTTATAAAGGAGACAGCTCTTAGGAGTGACGGGTGTATGGACATTGGCCATTTAGACAGCAGCATAAAAGGAGAGAATAAGAGCTGTTGTTGTTTTGCTGTTTGTTATTTGTATTTATTTCCTCTTTTTTTCGCATTGATGATATTGATGGATTTCCGGTTGCCAAGAAGGATGAATTATTGACAGAAGGGAAGGAAACGTTCCTGTTTGGCTGCCTCTCAAATGTCAGGTTTGTTTGCTCCGCCTGAAGAGGACTGTTTGGAAGCGGGAGGGCCGTTCCCTTCGACCGCAGGGTGGTGTTTGAGCAGGAATTATCTAACTGTAAGTGAGTCAAGAAGGGATTAGCGGTTTTATGCACCTTCTTGGGTGGTAATATCTATATTTTTTTTGTTGTTATTTATTTCAGCATCTGTGCTATGGACAATCTCATACAAGAGCTCATTTGCAATGCGCTCAAGGTTTTCGAGAGGAGTTTCGTTGATGTGAGGCAGCTGTCGTTGTTGATTGCTGAGTTGCTGCTGCTGTAAGTAGATATGTTTATGTATTGCTGATTGGTGCTGCTATAGCAGGTAAGTGTTTATTTGCTGAGGTGTAAAATAATCTAAATAATTATTTATTTTGTACCAGCTGTATTTATGAACACTGTAAGAGAATCCATTTGGCTTTGGAGCTCTTTTGCCATAGTTTGAGCAGCTTTAACAGCAGCAAGCAGATCGCCATGAAATGGGCGAAGAAGATCAGGATACTCCATAGAATCTTTTGTTGGTTGTGAAGCTTTGGCAGGAAGTGACGTTTTGCACTGCCTGTGGACGTCCACCTTCACGATTAACTGGTGGAGTTCTGCATTCTGACGTGCACTTCCTTGTTTTAGCGGCGTTAGAAAAAGTGAGCGTCGGGCCAGATTCTCGCCTTTCTCCTGGCCTGGACTCCGATGTCTTTTTAGGCTGGTCGAGTGAGCAGCCATTTGGACAATCTTTGGAATTGGTAAAATAAACGGTTATTTGAGCTGCCATTTTGAATAGACCTAGCAGCAATTTTTGGATTCTTTGATGAAAATAAGTTTTTATTTCCTTTTGGTGTATCAGCGGAACTAATTTGTTTGACCTTTTGCGTTTTGAATTTCACGAAAAAATTAGGATAAGCTTCTTGGTGGATTATGGAACGCGATTCAGAGGCATATGGACTTCTGAAAGGACTTCCACATGCTGCTCTCCACAGTTTGCGCAGACTGGATTGGATACTCTTTCCAGTTTGCAATCTTTCGTCTCATGATCAGATTTGCAGCACTTCAAGCAAACAGTATCATAGCTTACAGTAGTTTCTTGTGTGGTTGAAACCTTGACATCTATGGCACTGTGGGAGCTCCACCTTCCTCCTTTGGAGTTCAACTTTGATGCTTTGAACACCAAAGTATTTTAGATTAAGAATGTTATGTAAGGAAGTTTTTTTCAGCTGGGGTACATATCTCAGTCTCCCCAGGGCCTCCTTACAAAAATATTTGTAAAGATGCCGAGACTCGAGATTAAGGGAGGATTATTTATTATAGATCGGACCAATACACTGGAAAATTAGATGAGGGGGGGGATCTGAGGTCTGAGGAGGGCGATGATGCTCGTATCTCAGCGGGATTGACCCGGACAGAGACACGACGCATCCTAAATACTGGTCGGCTTATTCTAAGGGTCGGTTTGTTCTACGGGCTCGATCTCTAGTCGAGGATTGACCTGGTGACTAGCGAGTACCGGGCGACTACTTAGTATATAGCTGAAGCAAAGAGGGGGAAGAGAGGGGAAGAGGGGAATCCAGCAGGCTGAGATGGGGATCGACCCAGCATCCAGCCATACGTGGATGAGCTACAGACTTAGATCTAGGTTAATAAGGACATCACATGGACACACAACACCAAAGGAGCATATACAAATACTAAACAATCTAGCTACCAAGGATGTATGAGAGTGGCCCGAGTGTACCTATGTTCGGCCAAGCCGAACCGCTAAAGGTCCTGATTCGGAATGGCGAGCCGGCATGGCCGACTAACCGCTTCCTTTCCGAAGCCCTAGCACACTATTCGGTCCGTCCGAACACTAGCCTACAGTGACCCGCAAGTCCTTAGGCCTCACCGAGGGGCCAACAAATAAATTCGAACACACCGGATTCCTTCATATTTTCTTTTTATTTTTTTTCAATTAGGTACTCGATATAAATATTTATTTTTGCCACACTCTAACCGCCCCGACTAACCCCGAAAACACTCTCTAACCGTGGCGCTCACGCCGACTCACCTAACCGTTTCCCTCCGCTGACTCGTTTGTACGTCGTCCTTGTCGATCGTCCTTGATCCGTGTCCTGATTGTGTTGTCCTTGGCGTAGTCCTTGTGGTATCCGTTGTCCTTGATTGTGTTATCCTTGGCGTAGTCCTTGTAGTATCCGGTGTCCTTGATCCTTGCTGTTGTTATCCTCTGTGACTCGTCCTTGGTGTTCTATGTTTTCTTCTTACTATTTTTTTTTTTCACTTCACTTCACTTTTTATCTTTGGCACTTCTGACTCGGTCCGAGGACTATACTAGAATGAATGCCGGCCAGAATTTTCCATTACACTGCGGCCGCGAAGCTTTGGCAAGCGTTGATGCCGGGTACAGCTGCGCCATTGCATCAGCCATTCTAAGCTTTCTATTTCCATCCCTCTCTTACGCGTAGCCGCATATGCCCCGTGGCCTACGTGACTCATCGCATGCACGTGGCGCCGGCGCGTGGCGTCGTCCCGATCACCGTTACTTTTGGGCTTTTTTAGAAAGCGCCGGCGAAGAGCATGAGCGGCGACGGCGAAGAGCAAGAACGGCGAAAGCGAAGAGCATGAGGGGCGAAAGCGAAGAGCATGATCGTGAGTGGCGAAATGGTTGAAGGGCGAAACGGGCGAAACGAGTGAGCGGCGAGTGGTGTGATAGGCCAGGTGGCGCTGTAAAGAAAAGAAGAACTAGTTCTACCTATCGGGTCAGAGCCAGTTCATGAACTTAATACTAATAATCATATGAGCCTAATACTAATAATAATATTAATAAGCACTGCTCTTCATTGAGCGTTATCGCTATCGATAGGTGTTGTGTCGATGGATTTATATATCGTCACAGTTAAAATCATCTGATCTAGGTTCTAATTTCAATTCAAAAATAGTCATTGGATTGTTAGTTCTGAAATTTCTTAATCCTCTTACATATCTAACTTTGTAATCTAGATTGTTTAAGACGTTTCTAATTTTATCACAGGGTGTGCTGTGATGCAGATTTTTGAATACAATTCTATACCCACGGTCCTCCTTGGGTGTGTGTACATTTCATAATTGTTGTTCTTTAGGTAGTCTTTAATCTTGAGGTAAGTATCTTTTCCAGCAAATGTCAGCCGAACCGTGCCTTGGATTTGGCTTCTGGAAAACAATTTGCAATTACTTGGTAGACAGTAATTGTATGGATGTGACATGTCTTAATTAAATAGGTGGGTTTGGATCTTTATCTGGGTCAGCAGCAGCAGCAAAACGAGTATCAGCAGCGTCCAAGGCAGTTATAATTTGAGGTATCTCATCTACTGGAACGATGTCAGGTGTCTTCGCTTCTTTTCTGCTATGTCCAGCAAGCTCTGCCGGTTCAGTTTTTGCATTAGATTTACGAAAAGAGAGGCACGGGGTACGATTGGCCATGGCCATGTCTGCTAATTTGTACTGTTTTAGCCTCCTTGGTGGTTGTTTCTTTGCAGGTCTATCCGCTTTGGGCAGTATCGAAACAACAGTGGGCGATTTTGGCTTGTCAGGTTGTATAGGGGTCAGCAGCAGCAGTGGTGATTTGGTTTTGTCTTCTGGATCGGGTAAATTGTCCTCTGCCATTGCTATATCGACAGATTTCAGGATTTTTGTGGGGTCTTTCAATAAGATTTTGCCATTTTAAAATTTTCTCTAAGATGAGAGTTGACTCATTTGATGAGCTGTTAGCGCAGATGGGTGAGCAGTCCCTGGTGTTGTTTCCAAGGAAAAAAAAGAGGAGCCCGCCATATTAAAGAGATCGCTGTTGCAAATGGCGTCATCGTTGTCCATTTGGTTGGTTTTTAATTTCACGTTTGCTTTAGACTTCCTATCCACAGGAATTGTTCCACCGATGTATTGGAGTCATCTGATAGGATTACTGGAGAGGAGTGGCGGGATTTTTCCATGATTTCTCTCTGATTTTCCAGGAGTTAAAGAGAATTGGGTTTGTTGTTGTACACAAAGACAAGAGTATATAGGGTGGGACACATACACACAAATCTTTCTCTTTGGTAGAAAGAGAATTTGCAATCAAAGATGGCTGTTTTTAGTCCCCTCCAGTACCAAATGTCCCCGGTCGACAATGTCGCCGCATCGTCGACTATACCGACGTCGGCAGAAATAAATTCTGCCGGCGTCGACAAGCAAAGATCAGCCGACGATGCCCGAACGATCGAATGTCGTCTTCGGAACACTTTCGGCTACCGCAAACACAATTTTTTGTGAAATAGTTTGAAAAAAAAAAAAATAGACGAAATGAAGCAGAAAAATGTTTCAAGGGACATTTGCAAAGAAATTTCCTCTGAACGTCGACCGCACGTCGGCAGGTCTTTTTGCGTTCGTGTCAGAGGACGTTCCGTCGACATTTGCTTTGAATGTCGACCGTTGATCGACGGGTCTTCTTTGCATGCGCGTCAGAGGACGTTCCGTCGACATTTGCGTTGAATGTCGATGGTATTGTCCACAGAAATTCCTCGGAAATTCCATGCAAAATATGACAAAAATAAAATACAAAATACAAAATTTACTTTCAATTAATTTATTCATTTATTAAGTTTCTATTCTACAGGTTTTTTTTTACATTCTAAGGGCATTTTACATTCATGGGTTCTTCAAAAGAACAATTCGTAATTTTTTATTTAATCATTTAAATTAATTTTATTGGCTTTTACAGTCTTCATGACTCTTCTCGCCAATCTCTGGAGGGTAATAAAAAGACAAACGCCACACAGGCGCAAAAATCTCGCTGTCTCTCTATTAGACATTTTCTGGAAACACGCATACAGATAAGTGCCCCTCATGCACAAAATAAATGCCTTACTGATGGAAATGCCTCAAGTCCCAACTCACCCCTATGACATTTATAAGACAATTAAATGACATGTCAGAGAGACAATTAAATCAGCCAATAGCAAAAGAGCCATCGTTTGATGGCACAATAATAAGCCTAAATGACTCTGAATATTCTTTGAATGCAACTCATTTTGATGCAGATCGCACTTTAATATCTGAATTTTGCTCTGAACACCTAAAAGCAAAGATTCTAATTATGATTGTAATATAGGGCTCATTAGTCCCGTTTCCCCTGCCATGGGAATGTCCATGGAAACTGATGACTCCTATAAGACATGTACCAGGAAATTAAGTTTCCCACTTAAGCCAATTAGAATGAATAGGGATAAAGCAGTTACACCTGACCCCATGGATGACTCAACACCTATGGACCCAGAAGGAATCCTTAAAGGGAAACTGGATGCGGTTCCCCCAGCTGATGAACAAAATTCTTAGAAAATGGCCACGCCATTAAACACCAAGCCTAAACAAATGGCAACCAAAACAGCTAAACAACAGATAGAAAAACAGCAACAGATGATTTTGGATAATATTCCGTCAACATCGAAAGGCTTTTCTCACATGGAATACTTGGACTTTGATCTGCCCATAAATGCACAAACGCAGAAGGCACATAAGCAAACTTCTCAATCCCAACAACTTTTGCTAGAAAGTCAAATTAGACTTCAGCAAATTCAAATGCAAAAGCAAGAGGAATACAGAAGACTAGAAGCGCAGCAACAAATGCGACAAATTGCGACAACAAGCGCAGCCTAAAAACAAAAATAAGCCGCCGGCTATTTTTGTTGGAAAAGTTGAAAATGTTTTGACTTTGTTTAATGGACCAGATGGGGCCAAAAATAACATTAAATATTATACTAGAGCTCTGCGTAATGGTGATGTTAAAATTATGTGTGAGGATATGGAATCATACCAACACGTCATGGATGTCTTGAAAAACAGACCAGACCAAATACATACTCATCAGACCAAAGAAGACCGTGGATATCGCGTTGTTATTAAAAAGTCACATCACACTACACCATGCGATCATATACGGAATTTAATAAGTGATATGGGCTACAAGGTTTGCTATGTTAAACATAGACGCACCCACCTGCCCATGAATATTTTTGAGATTGAATTAGAGCCCAGAGTGGGTGGCAAAAATGAGGAAATCCTAAATGTTAGTCAACTTGGCAGGCAGCAGGTCACTGTGCAAAAACAAACTGTCAGACTGGAGCCTGTGCAATGCCATAGATGCCAAAAATTTGGCCATTCAAAAAATTATTTCAGACGCGATTTTGTCTGCCTTAACCACCCTACAACCGAATGCTAAAAGAGAATTGAAAACGCCAAGTGGAGGACACATTGCCAGCTATAGAGGCTACCTATTTATTGGAATTTATTGGCAAATAATCAACGGAATGGAAATCAACAGCAACAACAACAGCATAATAATGGAGAGCAGCAACAACATCAGCAGCGAGTCCAGCAACAGAACCAGCAACAGCTAAATCAACAGCAGCAGGCTACTAATACATCTACCATTGTTAATACATCTCAGAAGCATACTCAGAATTATGGAGTACATTGTCTTGGCGCGCTTACTATTGGGCGATTGGCTGGCCCGTGCAAAAGAGGTGCGGTGGCTTAGTGGATAGAGGTCTTGCGTATAAAACGAAAGGTGCGGGTTCAAATCTAGTTATCGATATAAATATTTTTTTAAATTTTTGTTTTTCTTTTGTTTATTAAACGAATAGACGCGAGCACGAATCCCACGAAAGTCGATGACAAATTTTTTAGTGTATTTAAAATATTTCTTTATTGGATTAACAAACAAAAGATTTTAAGGAAATAAAATGTAATGGTCAAGGGCTGCAAGGGTATACAAACTTCGGCATAGCCATCTGCTCATCTTTTCAACATGGCTTCCTCCCTTCCTCTCCCTAACAGTCGAACAAAATTAGCGCAAAATTAGTGCCAGTTGGTCAAACTTTGCCATAATTTCCCCAGAGTTTCCGTCCATCCATCCATCCATCCATCCATCTATCCATTCAGTGTTGCGGCAAGCGGCAATCTCTAATTGTTTTAAATGAACTTTTTATACCCTTGCAGAGGGTATTATAAAATTGGTCAGATGTTTGTAACGCCGAGAAGAGATCGTTTCCGACCCCATAAAGTATATATATATTCTTGATCAGCAAGAGAAGACGAGTTGATATAGCCATGTCCGTCTGGACAGACGGACGTCTGTCCTTATGTCCGTCTGTCCGTCTGTCTGTCTGGTGCTGCGCGAACTATTCCCACAGTTTTAGAGCTTTGGCATTCAAAGTTCGTATATAAGCTTTTCTATACAGCCAGATGCACATCTGCGATTTTGAATAAGATCGGACGACTATATCATACAGCTGCCATGCAAAACAAACGTTAAATGTGAATAACTTCACTAATTTTTGAACAATCTTATCCAAACTGATTACGTACATAAATAAAAAGGGATTACATCATATGCGTGAATTTCAAAACAATCGGATAAACATAACGCCTGATTTAGACGATATAAAATTTGCCTATATAGCGTGCACTGCTTATGGCAGCAGCCAAGCGTGCACTGCTTATGGCAGCAGCCATGCGTGCAGCCATGCGTGCTGCCATAAGCAGTGAAGCACATATATGTGTCAAAATTGCGATTGTGTGTGTGTGAATATGAATATCAATCGCTACATTGTCTTGGCACGCTTACTATTTGGCGATTGGCTGGTCCCAACCAATGTATTTAAAATATTTGGATTAAGAAACAAAAAATTTTTTAGGAAATAAAATGTAATGGTCAAGGGCTGCAAGGGTATACAAACTTTGGCATAGCCGAAGTTAGCTTCTTTGATATTTTAAGTTTAAGAAGTTGGCCCTGAAATTAATATATTCATTTTCCTCAACGTGAAAAAGGAAAAACTCTCATTTTGGTTACTGGCAACTTTTGCACACTTCAAAGTCGGCAAAAGTCGCTATTAATTATTTTAATCGTATCAAAGTGCTATCGAAAAAAAAAATTAAAAAATTAAATTTTGCAATTAATTAATACAACAAAATATTGCGACTTTAATTTAGTTGAAGGCTTCTCCACAATGGAAAAGTAAACAAAATTTGCAGTTAATGATATTAAGTGATTTTATTAAGTGATTATTAATTGTTCTTATTAACATAAGAGTGAGCGAGATAGCATGTGTTAGAAATCGTAGCATGAGGAAGAAATTTAACATATGAATTTAGTTTTGTGATTTCTCATAGTCTTAGAAGTCACTTAACTGTCCAGTGACTATTGTTTTGCTTAGAAAACAAAAACATTATTTAGTTTGAAACGATCACCACGACGACGACGACGAAAATATGTCTGGAAACCATAAAGAGCTGTATAAAAATGTCACCATGGACTCCACCCAAATGCGACGACGACGTGCAGAGGTAAGCGTAGAATTGCGAAAAAACAAACGGGAAGAGGAATTATTCAAACGACGTAATGTGACCCTGGAGCCTGGTAGTGGCAAAGATCTTCCGATGGCAGAGAGCAACACCAGCGGGCAGGTGGGTATGTCGAATGAGGCATGATTAGCTCAACAGCAGCAGCCTGAGCAGCAGCAGCAGCAGGAACAGTAGCAGCAGGAGCAGCAGCAGGAGCAGCAGCAGCAGCAGCCTCAGCAGCAGCCTCAGCAGCAACAACAGCAGCAGTAGAAGCCGCCGCCAAAGACAATCAATGAAGGGACCATAAGAATGTTGTTCAGTGACAAGGAATCGGATCAATTGAACGCCACAAAAGAGCTTCGTATGTTATCTGCATCTAAAGATCCACCCATCGAAACCCATAACCAATATAACATCAGGGACGTCCGAACAAACAAAATTTGTGGTCGAGGCTGGTGCCATACCCTTGTTTATGGAGCTTCTGAACAGTCGTCATGCTGATGTCCAGGAGCAGGCTATCTTGGCTTTCGGCAATATTGGCGGTGATTCACCCACATATCGTGATTATTTGCTTGGCTCGGGCATCATGCTCCCCCTTTTAAATGTTTTGAGCACATCCGAAAAGATTTTACTGTTACGGAATGCCCTATGCGTAGCTGGAATCTCGGCCGTGTTCTCCATTGCGGCTGGTGATGATCAGCAGACCGATGTGATAATCAACTGTAGTGCCTTGACCAGCATTAGCTATTTATTAAGCTCCCCGGTGGATATTGTTCGCAAGGAAACATGTTGGGCCTTCGCCAATATTTCGGGCGGCAATAGTAAACAAATTCAGGAGATTATCAATGCCAACATCTTTCCACAGTTGATCGCATATACGCGCCCACATCAAATGCCACCAGCTCTGCCACATCGGAGGTACAAATTCGTTGTCTACGTGTAATGTGTGACTTTCTCACTGTCGTTGATTCGGATATAATACTGGAGGCTCTCAATAGTCTCACTAATATTCTAAGGGCCGGAGAAGGGCGCAATTGAACCCAAATGCCATAGCCATTGAGGAATGCGGAGGGCTGAATAAAATCGAATTTCTGCAGTCTCATGAGAATTGCGAGATTTATCACAAAGCATTCTGCATTATCGAAGAATACTTTACCGACCAAAAGCACGACATACGTGTGGCCCCTGTGATTGGAAATCCGCAGTTTGAATTCACTCCCCAAAATCTCCCCGATGGCGGTTTTCAGTTCTAAGTAGCATCCAGCGATACGACCAATTATTTTTCATTTTTGCATTATTATTTGCAAACGTTTCTCCCCTACTTTCGTTTATCTTTCATTAATTCGTTTTTTGTTATGCTTCAATTAACACAAGACAACAACAAAATTAGATATGTAAAAATTTGAATTGATTATTAAAAGGCAACTGGCCTTGTATGCAAAAATTTTCTGTTGGATTTTTGTCTAGGACTTTAAAATATATTGTTTAACCTAATGTATTAAAACAATAAGTAAACAATTTGATTCTTAAACTTGCAAATTATTTTTAAAATAGTAAAAGACAGAATTTTTCTTGTTTTAATTTATTTATTTTAGACAAAGTTTTTAGTTATTACAGATGCATTGAAAATTCAAATATTTATAATAAATAATCAGTTTTTATCAGTTCTAAATTCATAGAAAAGTAAAAGGAATATAAATCAAGTTTAATTTCCAAAAAAGTTGATATTTTGGAACAAATTAATTACATTATGATTAGTAACAACGCTTTACAAATCAAATACTAACATATATGAATGAATTTCTGCTAAAGAATTACTAAATTTTATATGTCCCAAATGTGGTAACTCATGTTAGCGAATCGTTCTGCAAAACTTTTACCAAAATAAACGCGGTAAACTGAAATTTTATGCAGTTGTAGGCAAAGACAGGCCAAATAGAGATTCCAATGGTCTTAACGGAAATCGACGCGTAATAATTTAGAAATACTCCGTAAGCAATTGAAAGAGCCGACTACAATGTACCCTAAGTAAATGAAATTACTAAGTAGTTTTGAAATGGTTAAGGTAACTAAAGTAAATTCTATTATTTTTCCTTTTACCCCAACATATCAAGGCACTGGCCATCATCATTATACTTATTGTATCCTTGGCTATATTGGAAACAATTTTTGTAAGTGTGGATCTGTGGGTTATATATGATATATGTAGCTACTATACGAACATTCGGCTCTATATAGAATTCCAGTTTGAGTAACTTTTCTAAGTTTTTGAAATTTCTGCACTTTTCCACCAAAATTCGTGGAATATAAAAAAATTTCAATACAATTTACTGATCTCATAGTCTATCATCTGCAACTTGAATTGCTTACCTACAGGGAAGTCCTTGCAACTTTTACTAGATTTTTACTGATTCAAATGAAATCATTTTCAATGTTTGTTTTTGGTATGGAAAAATAATACATAGTTTAGATGATGTGCGAATGATTAATTATGGTTGACAATGAAATTGATGCTCGAATTATTTATAATTAGCCGAAGTTAGCTTCTTTGATATTTTTAATAAGGCCTTATGTTTATTGTTTTTGTTTTTTCTCGAACTGCATGGGTGTTTTTGTAATTTTTCCTTGTGTTTCTTGTAATTTTGGGTCGAGGATCGGTCGAGTCTCAATTTTCGACCCTAAAAAGGTTTTATTGCCCCTCATAAAACTCGTGCTCGAGCGCACAAGCTTGTCCCTTTTCTCTGCCGAAGCTCAGTCCCAACCTCTGCCGAAGTGAGCCAAGTGAGCCAAGTGAGCCACTACGTGCCCAGCCTTGGTTTATTCTATTGTTTTGAAATTCACGCATATGACGTAATCCCTTTTTATTTATGTACATAATCAGTTTGGATAAGATTGTTCAAAAAATAGAGAAATTATTCGCATTTAACGTTTGTATTTGTATGGCAGCAATATGATATAGTTGTCCGATCTTATTTAAAATCGCAGATGTGCATGTGGCTGTATAAAAAGCTATATATACGAACTTTGAATGACATAGCTCGAAAACTGTGGGACTAGATCGGGAAGCACCAGACAGACAGACGGACAGAAGGACAGACGGACAATAGATACACCACTTGTGTAAGTCTAAATAAATATTTAAAAGTATTGTATTAAGCGACAAATCTAGCAGTTCCTATCCTTAGTTAATGTCATATTTCACTAAATTTCTACATTCTACATTTAAGTTTAAGTCTATTTTTCTCCCCTACTCTGGCGGGCGGAGCATATTTGGTTTTTATACCGATATGTGAAGCTCAATATTTTTTGGCCTTAAGCCTATGACTTTTTGATGCACTTTGCATAAAAAATTAATCATGAGAGCGGCGCATACTGGATATTATCTGTATGTAAACCTCTCTAAGTTGGCCTTCAGCCAACACCCCTTTTTTAAAATTTTAACGTTAATAATTTTGGAAAACCCCTGTTTGCTCAGTTATGGAAGCATCTGAATTTATTCGTTTGCATATGACTCATTGAGAGTGACTAGATCTGTTTGTATGAAGGAAGTCTGAGCCGTATGTGGCTCTGTACTTTCCCTGATTGTTAGTTTTTTCCCTCAGCTACTATGTTTATGCTGATATTTAATGATTTAATGCTATAGATTCTAAGGTTTTAGAATTAAAGGAGCTGCACACTTAAGGCAGACAAATTAACGCTTACAATAATTTCTAAAATGACCAATCTATTAAAATGGAAAATTTATGGCATTGAACAGGTTCAAGTCTGACAATTTGCTTTTGCCCGAGACCTTCTGCCTGTCAAGATGAGTAACATTCAGGATTTCTTCATTTTTGCCATCCACTCTGGGCTCTAATTCAATCTCAAAAATATTCATGGGCAGGTGGGTGCGTCTATGTTTAACATAGCGAACCTTGTAGCCCATATCACTTATTAAATTCCGTATATGATCGCAGGGTGTAGTGTGATGTAACTTTTTAATAACAACGCGATATCCACGGTCTTCTTTGGTCTGACGAGTATGTATTTGGTCTGGTCTGTTTTTCAAGACATCCATGACGTGTTGGTATGATTCCATATCCTCACACAATTTTAACATCACCATTACGCAGAGCTCTAGTATAATATTTAAAGTTATTTTTGGCACCATCTGATCCATCAAACAAAGTCAAAACATTTTCAGCTGCGCTTCTAGTCTTCTGTATTCCTCTTGCTTTTGCATTTGTATTTGCTGTAGTCTTATTTGACTTTCTAATAAAAGTTGTTTTATATAGGACATTTTTTCAGGTGGCTTCTCATGCTGAGCAGAATTTTGTTGATTGTTAGTAGGGTTACAGTCATCATTGGAGTTGGTATGTTGATTTTGCTGTTGTTGTTGTTGTTGAAGTTGAGCTGCATTCTGCTGTTGCTGTTTGTCCAACACATCCATATAGTCCGAAGAATGAGTAATGCCCTTAGACGTTGATGGGATGTCATCTAGAGCCATATGTTGTTGTTTTTGTTTTAACTGTTGATTATTAGGTTTGTCTACCAATGATTTTGCTTCCATTGACAAGACCAATTTTTTACACATTTGTTCTTTAGTTGATGGAGCCGCATTCATCTTGCGTTTTAATATTACAGTTTCATTGCTGGTATCCAATTCCTCCATTGATTCCCAGCTTTGAGACTCATCTGTAGGCACGGAGTCAGACATAAGAATAAAATCTTTATCTGGCGTTGACAGAGCTTGTATGCGCCTTCAGCTCCCATAGACATTCCCATGTCTGGGGATATGGGGCTAATAGACTGTATATTATTCAAAAATTTAGATTTTATTTTTTGATTAGGCGTAAAAGTAGAGCATAATCCAGAAATTAATGAACAATTTGGGGAATTATATGAGTCATCAGCATGTTCATAGGATTCATTTGAGCTGAAACTCGAGTCCTCCATTGGCGACTCATCAGCAGCAATATTATTAATTTTTTCCTATATAATAATTTTCTCCAATTTATTTCCAGTTCCCAATGGCGGACATTGGAGTCTATCACTGTATGGCGTTTATTACGTGCCAGAGAGGCGCTTGTCATAGTATGTGTGGCAGACATATTTCCAGCGGAGAGCCGAGCACGATTCTTGGCGCTCTTTCCCATAGTGAATGTGTATGTGCATGTGTGTATATAAGAGTTTATGTACTATTTAGGCGAAGCATGCGCTTAGCTGACCCGAAGGGTCATTGGCTCCTTTATTGTTGTCATTCTAAAACCTTAGAATCTATAGCATTACATCATTAAATATCAGCTAAAAACATAGGTGCTGAGGGCCAAATTACAAATCATTAAGGAGAGATATAAACAGATAACATAATAATGTTTACAATTCAATCTATTATTATACCATGCATTCGTAGAATGAAATGGTATATTAAAGTCGCCAAAATGTATGTAACAGGGAGAAGGAAGCTTCTCCGACCCTATAAAGTATATATATTCTTGATCAGTATCAATAGCCGAGTCGATTGAGACATGTCCGTCTGTCTGTCCGTCTGTCCGTCTGTCCGTCTGAAGAATCATCGAGATCTCAGAGACTATAAGAGCTAGAGCTACCAAACTTGGCATGTAGACCCGTTTGCTCTGCAGGCAGATCGAGTTTATTTTTTTTTTTGCCCCCGCCCCCCTCCCGCGCCCCCGCTATTTGAAAAACAATATTTTGAGCCTCCATATCTCGGGAACTATAAAAGATAGAGCTTTCGGATTTGGACATTAGATGCGTGCAGTGTGCACGCAGACCAAGTTTGTTTCAAATTTTGGCCACGCCCCCTCCCGCCCCCGAAATTCGAAAAATCGATTTTCAGCCGAAATATTTATCGTATCGAAATTAAATTTGGCACACTAATACATGTCACGTATATCTATCATCCCACCAAATATCACAAGAATCGGAATAAAAATAGCCGAGTTATACATAGAAACGTTTTTGACCCATAGCGGTGCAAGGCAGATGCACGCGAAAAAGAGCGAGATAGCATATGCTGCAAATCACCGATTTGGTCGGGGGGCGCTAAAGTGCTCGTTTCCACAAAAGAGAGATAGCATTTGAAAGAAATTTAATATATATCTCTTCACCTAATGCATGGTATATCCAAGTCGGCCCGGCGACTTACTTACTTTATTTTTCTTATATAGTCAACACCAAATTGTTTTAGGCAAATCTTCAAATTCGAGTAAAAGCTCAAAGTAAACCGCCAAACAAGACAATATGTTGTGCCCGTAAGTTAATAGCATGTTGAGAAGTACTCATTAAAGTGGAAAAGCTTAAGTAAATACAAAGTTAAAAACAAAATAAAGTAAAATAAATAATATTTTATGATCACGAAACAAATTTTTATCTTAATTTGTCAATCAGGGTCTCCTGATGACCCGCATTTCACGGTAGTCATTTGTCCACCAGCGTCGCATACGTCTGTTAGGAGGAGTAGCAGGGGTTCTACGAATATCAGCCAGGTCCAGCCACAAGGTATGGATCGAAAGCAGTAGTAGACCAGTGGCCCACATATTGGGCATGCGTAAGCGTAGACATCTAGATTTGCACGTACCGGCCCTAGTGGGCCTGGCAATCTGCAGGCGGCTTCGCATGTTATAGGTGTTTTGTTGCCGTTGACGACACAGGCTTCCTTCAACTCCCTCAACAGGGCCAATTAATGGATTCATGTTATGTAGTCGACGCTTCCCAGATGGCCGTCGCGACGCAAACATGTTAGACAAAGATGATTTCTGTAAGAGCTTGAATGAGTTCTTATTAGTTTTTGTAGTTACTGATTGTAACTGGTCTTTTTTCGCTATGTTTATTTTTAGATTTTTGCACCCATCTTTGCTTTTGCAAGGATCTCTGCATTGGCAATTTGGGGCAATATTAAATCCTTTAATATCTGTGTTCCAAAATCTGGCCAGGTTCAGATTATCGTTGTTTTTAAGTGGTGAAGTTAGCAAATCTATTTGGACATTTTCCGTAGCAGTAGCAGCAGGATCCATAGTGTTATTTGCAGGATCAGTTCGATTAATTAGCTCCAATAACAGGGTTTCAACTTGTTTAATTCCCAAATTAACTTTTTGATGTTCAGTTAATATAGATGCAATACGTATTATTGATGCACTTTGCATCAAAAATTAATCATGAGAGCGGCGCATACTGAATATTATCTGTATGTAAACCTCTCTAAGTTGGCCTTCAGCCAACACCCCTTTTTGAAAATGTTGGAAAAACCCTCTTTGCTTAGTTATGGCAGCATCTGAATTTATTCGTTTGCATATGACCGTACTCATTGAGAGTGATTACTTTCCCTGTACTTTCCCTGATTGTTAGTTTTTTCCCTCAGCAACTATGTTTAAGCTGATATTTAATGATGTAATGCTATAGATTCTAAAGTTTTAGAATGTCAGCAATAAAGGAGCCAATGACACGCACGATATAGTTTGTGCACCGACACAACACAAGAAAAGATACAAATAATTTTTAAACAAATTTGTTAAATGTTAATCTTATTGAAGTCAACATCCACTGTTTCTTGTTTTTTGCACGTTACTTTTCTAATTCTAATTCTGTCTTTGTTTTAAGTCTAAGTCTATTTTTCTCCCATACTCTGGCGGGCGGAGCATATTTGGTTTTTAAACCGATATGTGAAGCTCAATATTTTTTGGCCTTAAGCCTATTACGTTTTGATGCAGAGCGGCGCATATTGGATTTCAAACTTACCCGTGACGTCACACTCAAATCGTCATGCTTGCCGACACTGTGATAGCTGCTTCAATACTTACCTGCTGTACCATTTTGACGACCGACTATTACACTACTTGACGACTCTACTCACCTGATCCTGCCTCTAGTCCGGCCAAAATCCACAATGCGTACCTGAAAAAGAAGAAAACAATTAATAAAAAGAAGCTCTGGAAATACTCACCTGTGACGAAAATTTTTAAAAAAAAAAAAAAAAAAAAAGCTCTGGAAATACTCACCTGTGACGTCACGTCAATATCCAAATAGATTTAAAATATATTATTAATTATTTTGTTAAATTTTTTGTAAAATCATCATTGTTTACATTTTGCTATTAGTTATGGAACAAAATACCACTATCCCTACTTACCAGTATATTATCAACCATGCTTTAATAATGGGAATCAAAAATAGGGCATATGCGACCTTTAAACCTTTAGACATTTAAAGAAAAAGAAAATTAATAAGGGAAAAATCAAAAAAATATATTAACATTGTATATATTTCTAATAACTAATTTTAATCAACCAAAGACTGTACATCTGTTCAATTCTGTATAATTTTATTAAGTATATTTATGTCATTGGACTCATCATGAGATCAATAATTATTATTAAAAAGTTAGACCTAAGTTAAGGTAAAAACAAATAAAAATGGCTTGCAACGATCAGTTGCTCGGCTATAGGCGATGCATCGACATGCCAAACTGAAAACTGAAAAAAATGGTTTTTCAGTTCAGTTCAGTTTTTCAAAAAAAAAACTGAAAACTAAAAAGAGAAAACTGAAAAGAAAAAATTAATTAAAATAAAATAAATTACTAATAAAGTGCCGGCAACTCAAGAACAAATTAAAAAGCAACAAGCAAACACAAACACATAAACAAATTACTAATTTCTCTTTTCGGTTTACCGCTATTACATATAAAACGAAAAAATTAGTGGTGACACATATGTACATAGATATATAAAACGAAAAAAACTCAATCTTGATAAGTAAATTATTAATGTTTAATCTACGTCGTCTAAATTTTTACTCTGTGATAATAAATGTTCTAAGTGTTATATGTAAAATTTTCGTGAGTGTGAAAATTTTGTCCATGTATCGTGAACATTAGTGGCCTGTTGCTTCCCTCTCCTATGTACATATACACTAGCGAGCAATACATAAGGTCCTGTTGCCAGAGTGTGAAAAAAGATGGAGAACATTTTGTGCGCGCTTTCTCCCATCAAGTATATAAAAGAAAGTGCGGGAAAAATTAAAAATGCGGGAAACGATGAATTGAGCGGGAACTTTTCGATTTATAGCGCCAAAAGCATACAACAAAATAGAATAAAACATGACACAAATAAAATCGACAAAGGCCTATATATCAAAAAAAGAAATGCCTGATAACTATAAAGAATTAAATTACATAAACTATGACGAGATAATCTCAATAAATATTACGGTAATTGAAAAATCTTTTTTGGACACAGTGAGCCCGGTCTTCTCTGCTGGCCAATTAATTTGTAGTGCTAAATCACCCCAAAAAGCGTCGTCCCTCAGGAGATGCAAGGATTGGGTTAAATGTGCTGCCATACCCGCACTACAAGTCAAAGTACCTACGAATACAAACAAAAAAGACAATATTAAAATGAATCCTGCACCTAAAGTTACAATTCCACAATTTAAAACCACATTTAAAAGACCGGAAACAACAATAGCGGCAGAACTAAAACGACAAGCAAACGCGCATAAACCTGTCTATACAATAATAAATTACAAACCATTAATTAATACTAAAAAATTAAAATCTACAAAAAAAAACCTAAAAGATATAATATGAGCTCCATCAGCAACTACAACGATATGGACGTCGACGCGCAGGATGACTCCATCCCAGTGGGTCATGACTCAGATGCTTCAGTGGCATCACAGCAGCTGCAACAGACATAGGCTCCAGTAGTCAGCCTAAAACAAAATGCAAAGGGCCAAATAAGAGAGCCCACACAGGTACCTGAAACGAAAGAAGAAGCTTAATTCTAAAAAACAATATATCGACCATTTGTATTGACGCTGCTATTGACTTTAATCTCTTGACGAACCTCTTAAAAGCAAAAAATCTGAAAAATGAGATTAAATTAACAACGGATAGCAATAATACCAAAAAACTTACCTGTATTGACTCCAACTCATTCCAAGTAGCTATCCAAATGCTGAAAAAAAATATTAATATGCATACTTACCAGCAAAGAGAACAAAAAGGCTTCCGAATTACAATCAGAGGCCTGATTCACACCACACCTTGCGAGTGGATTAAAAAAGAAATTAACAACATTGGGTACACAGTGCGATACATTAACCTAATGAGAAATGGCCGCACCAGAGAACCTTACAATCTGTTCAAGCTGCAACTGGAGCCACTCTCTGAGGAAGCAAGCACTCAGGTCCTCCTAATCCGGCAATTGGGCCAACAGCAAATCACCATCGAGAGACGGAGACGGCGCATCGCACCCGTACAATGCCATCGATGCCAGGCTTTTACTCCAAAACTACTGCCACCGTCCATCCGTCTGCATGAAGTGCGCACGAGACCAGAGACTGCAACCTAGCAAGAGTGCCCAATCCGAAATGCGCCAACTGTGGAGGCAACCACATCCCAAGCTACAAAGGATGCAGAATCTATAAGGAAGAAATGACTAATATAATAAAAACTTACCTCCGCTTAATCATCTTGGAAAGCAGCACTTCAAACGGCAATGGCAAGCACAAAAAATTCCAGAAACGAGAGACGCAACAATCTTAATTGGAGAAGGCACACTTTCACCAATCTCGGCCAATCTCAGCAGCAGTCTAACTCCATCCACGTGCTAAACCTGCCAAACATCAAAAAAGCAATTAACAACATACACAGCTCTAAACACAACAAAAGACAGAGGCAACAACAGCCTACAACTAACAACAGCAGCAGCAGCACCACCAGCACCAGTCCATGCAGCAAGCTCCAGCTCCACATCTTGGATTGGCTGATCTCCAAAGTATGATGGAGATGATTAAAAAATTGAACGAGCAAGTCAATACCCTCACCTTGACAGTACAAAAGCTCAGCTCCACACGCGCTCAACTGTAGAGCGAAGGCCAAATCCTGGTTGCACAAGCACGTGCAATGCAGATCCTACTCCAGTCCAGCTTCCGAAGATGCCTGCAAAGAGGAAAAAGAAAACAAATTAATAAGTATCAACGCCACTTGTGGCGATAATCTCTTTGTCTGCTCTCCAAACATTTTTTCAAAAGGCTAGCCTGCCAGCCACACCGCTTCATAGTAAAATGCACCAAGAAGAGGAAGAAAAAAACTGTGCCACTTCCTTGGACTTTTTCAACTTTGAACACCTGGAATGGCCTCTATTACACGCCTGACGGCCACAAAACGAATCCTAGATGTCTCAGGACATCCTAAGTCCTTTTTCGTCCTGGCCGTCCAATTTGGTCCCAATTGGCCAACACCAAAGCTTCTCCTCAGTACCTGCAAATTAATAAGACGAAGATGACTATCACACTACTTGACGACTCTACTCACCTGATCCTGCCTCTAGTCCTGCCAAATTCCACAATGCGTACCTGAAAAAGAAGACAACAATTAATAATAATGCTCTGGAAATTACTCACCTGTGACGTCACGCCAATATCGACATACTTACCGACAATGCGATTGCTACTCAAATATGTACTTACCTGCTGCGCCATCCTGACGAGCGATCCAACTCGCAATACCGATGTCCAGACTCCAAATGACCTGCAAGTAGATAATAAGCATATTATTAATTAATTTACTAAAAATATCTGTTAAATTGTCACTTCTTTACATTTTGATACTAGTGATGGGACAAGATCCCACTATCCCTACTTACCAGTATTTGTCGAGCCCAACTAAAAATCAACCCTGCAAATTAATAATGGGAGCCAACAAATAGGGCATATGCGAGCACCAAACACCCTAAAACGTGAAAAAAAGATAACTAGTAAGCAGGCAAATTCAAACTAAAAGAAATTATACTATATAAATATTTTATATATATTTAACTTTACTCAACCAAATTCTGTTATACTGTTTAAATTTGTAATTTCTAATTAAGTGTATTTATGTTTATGTAGGACACATTATGTTTTCTTATTACCTATATTTGTAAAGACCTAAGTTAAGGTATATGTAGGTTTAGCCACTATATTTGTGGTACCTAGTTTTATTATTATATTATTATTATTATTTTAGAGTTAATTGAATATTTAGACAAGTAAGTAATTTAAGAAATCGTGGTCGTCTTTTCGTCTTTTTGTTCCGCACGTCGAACTTTACGTCTTTCGCTCTCGATGTGAACTTTTAATCTCCACGTCTCGATCTCAACTCCTGTCGTCGTCTTAATTCGCTCCTCGTTTCGTCTTAATTCGCCACTCTCGCCTTGCTCGTCAGGGCTGGTTGAACAGCGATGCCAGACCCAATCCCACAACTCGGCCATCCTAATATGCATTTGCCTCAAATGCATCTTGATCGTCTATGTCAGGTGCAATCCATGGCTTCATATAATCAGCACAAGTAGAAGTACGCCCTGGACCGTCGTTGAACAATGCATCTTTGACTACGTCGTATGTGTCTCTAGGCTTTACCTTAGTTATTCGGTAAGGACCCAAATATTGCGGCTTGAGTTTTAGTCCACCTCCAAGATGCGTGCGTTTAATTGCCACCAGATCACCGACTTTGTATATTGATGCAGGTCTGCGACGCAAATTGTATGTTCTTTTGTTTTCTTCTTGCATGCGAAGGATCTGCTGTTTCGCCTGCTTCCGTAAGTCATCTCGGTCGTCTTTGAAAGTCTGGATCATCTCATCTTGAATCATCTGTTTCAGCTGCAGGTCGTCTTTTGTGTGCATCTTTATTCCAACTAATAACTCGAATGGAGTCGCGTGTGTGCTTCTGTTGTACGTTGAGTTAATGATTTGCTGTACTTTGTCAACAAACTTATACCATTTGCTGGGGTCTTCTATGGACATCTTAGATATGACGGATACTATGACAGCGTTAAGTCGTTCGACTTGCCCGTTTGCTTGTGGGAGTCCAGTCGTAACTGCGTCAAGCTCGATATTTTCACTCTTACAATACTGCATGAATTCGTCTGACGTAAACGCTGCGCCTCTGTCGGAAATAATTTGGACTGGATTTCCGAAAATTGAACTTTGTGCCTGTAGTCTTGATATAACTTCTTTCGTAGATGTGGTTTTCGTCGTAACTGCTAGAATATGCTTGTACTGCTTGTGGGTTGACTCTAAAGGACCAAGAAAATCGATATGAAACGTCTGAAGGGGCAGCTCTTCTTTAGGCAGTGGGTGTAGCTCTCCTTCCTTTTTGCCATGTTTTCGATTTAGCGTTAAACATGGCATGCAGCACCTTAATTGGTGTTGGATTTTGTCATCAAGTTTTGGAATATAAAACTCTTTGGCGATTATTTCCTTCGTCTTCTTCACTGAAAAGTGACCTCTTTCGTGGGCCTGCTTAATAATTTCACGTTGTAGAGCTGAGGGAACAACTATTAATTCTTCGTCATTAATTAACTTGTACAATATGCCAGCTTTCATAAAGTAGTTGTTGTGATACGTCTTTTCAGCCAAGATATCTATTATTGCCTTCAGTTCGTCGACTTGAGCTTGAACACATTTTAGTTTACTTCGTAGAGTATCCTCGGATATCATCATTACAGGATAACGGCTTAATGCGTCGGCGTGACGTATACGACTACCTGCACAGTGCTCAACTTCAAAGTCAAATTCCTGAATTTCAAGGATCCAACGAGCCACTCTGGTGCAGACATCTTTTTTATCCATGGTTTTTGCAAACGCATTGCAATCGCTTATGACCTTAAAGTGCATACCTAGGAGGTACACTCGAAACTTGCGTAAGGCTTCTACTACTGCTAAAATCTCTAACTCGTAACTCGTGAATTTCCTCTCTGCATCCGTCGTCTTTTTGCTCATGAAGTAAATGGGATGCAACTGGCCGTCATCTGGAGATTTTTGAAATAAAACTGCTCCGAAACCATCGATCGACGCATCTGTGTGTAATTCAGTTTCATGCTGGGGGTGAAATATTTGCAAAACCGGCTTCTGTCAAATTAATTGTTTTAGCAAATTAAAAGAATTTATCTGAGGTTCATTGAAAATGAACTTAGCGTCATTTTTTAGCAGATCAGTCAGGGGCTTAGCAATTATTGCGAAGTCCGCGATAAACTTCCGAAAGTATCCAACTAGGCCAAGAAAACTTTGGAGCTGCTTATGATTCATTGGCATTGGAAATTTGTTTACGGCTTTCGTCTTTGTATCTGAGATACATATTTTCTGGTCTTCTATAATATGTCCCAAGAACTCAACTTTATTCTCCAAAAATCGACATTTCTTTAAATTGATATTTAATCCATACTCTTCACAGCGAAATAAAACAATTTTAAGATTGGAGACAACTTCTTCTTCGGTTTTACCTGGTATTATAATATCGTCAACATAGGGAATGGCAGTACCAGCACGGGTTAAGTCGCGAAAAATAGCATTTACGTGCCTTTGGAATACACCAGGGGAGTTCGTCAAGCCAAAAGGTACTTTTAAAAACTGGTATTGTCCACTGTGTGTAACGAACGATGTGAATTTGCGACTCTCCTTTTCCACATCCACGTGGAAAAATCCATTCTTGAAGTCAATTGTACTGAACGTCGTTGATCCTTGCAATCTATCCAGCTGATCTTCCATCAATGGTAAGGGAAAATGGTCTCTTACTATTACCTTGTTTATCCGCCTGTAATCAATGCACAAACGTGGAGTGCCATCGCGTTTTTTCACCAATACGACAGGGCTACTGAATTCGGACTCGGAATGTTCAACTATTTTGTCTTTTAACCACTGGTCGACTTGTTCATCAATGGTGCACCGTTCAGAGAAAGCATATCTGCGCGGGCGCGAATATATTGGGTTATCGTCTTTTAAAACAATTCGCATTTCAACATTTGTCGTCTTAAGCTTTTCCGGTTTATAGTTCTTAATAAGTTGGGACACTTCTTTTTGTGCACTTTTTGATGCACTCGGGTTAATGTCGATTTCTATGTTTTCCACGTCTATTTTCAATATCGAACTTATTACCGTTTCGTTTGTACCACTTTAGTATTCTTTGATTTGTACACCGTCGCGATTGATTATTATTTCAGCTTGTTTGCAAAAATCTTCTCCTAAAATCACATCATCATCTAGGAATTCCGTCGCTACTACTAGAAAGTTTACTTCAAAGTTCAGATGATTCACATTAACCGTTCCTGTGAATGCGCCACTGGGTTTCACTCTTTTATTCTTGTCGCCAAAACCGAACAGAAGAACATTGGCTTTGGTTAACTTTGGTTTTTTCAAATGCAAATAAGTCGTTTGGGAAACAATACTATGTTTACTACCCGAATCAATGAAAGCTATACACTTCTGATTGTTAATCTTTATTTCTTTGCACATAAACTTTTGCTCGGACGATATTGTACTCATGTTACGTAAATTCGAGTTTTCTTCAGGTTTCTTTATTGAACAATCTTTTGCTATGTGGCCAAAATTATTGCAATTGAAGCACTTTCTTCCTTTACTTTTATTTTCACACTTTTCAGAAAATTTTCACGTTATTACTGCCTTTGCTTTCTGCTTTCATTTCATTTTCTCTTTTATTTTGCACATATTTATACTCATAATCTTTCGACTTTTCACTCATTTTTTCATAGCACTTGATTTTTTCTTTAAATTCTTTTAAATTATTAGCGTTGTATAAAATTGATTTATTTATACTAAGGTCATTAATTCCGTCTATTACATACTGCATTAAGGCACTGTTTTCTATTTTTCCACGTGATGCCACTTCTTTCATTTTTAGCAAATATTCTTGAACACTTTCACCTTTTTTAATTTTTCTTTCCGATAATTGTTTGTGTAAATCAGCACTGTTAATTTCCGTTTTAAATTCATTAATTAGAGATTCTTTTAAGGTTGTCCAATTCTTTATTCCCCGTTCACTCATAACAAACATTTTTGCTAGTCCTTTAATCGCTCTTTTAGCAAAAATAAATTTTTGTAAATTGTCCCATTGCATCATGACAGCCATATCTTCAAAATCCTCAATCCATACTTCCACTGACAATTTGTCATCACCATGGAACGATCTTAATGAGTCTTCAACATCTCGAAAATTCAAGGCGAACTTCGGTTGCACCATGCTTACATTTTGCGAACTTTCGGTATCAAGATTGTTGACCGCGCCTGTAGAGTTTGCATGATTCGTTTTGTTGCTTCTGTTCTCGTTTGTTGCAGCTGTCCTAAAATTGGTTTCATCACTTCCCTGCAGTATTGACACATTCTTCGCAGATTATTCTCTGAGCCACTTGCGTTCGTGTCAAGGGTTCGGACTTCTTCGCGTTGATCGACGGATCTTCTTTATGCGCGTCAGAGAGTTCCGTCGACATTGCAATGTCGAGGTATCCAGAAATTAAATCCAGAAAAAAAAATACAAAAACAAAATTACTTTCAATTAATTATTCATTTATTAAGTTTCATTCTACAGGTTTTTTTACATTCTAAGGGCATTTTACATTCATGGGTTCTTCAAAGAACAATGTTTTTATTTAATCATTTAAATTAATTTTATTGGCTTTACAGTCTCATGACTCTTTCGCCAACCCGAGCTCCTATATCTGTCTAAAATCTGAAAAAATAATAAATAAATAATAGGTACAATAAAATACAATAATTGTAACTTACCCAGCAAAGTGTTGACAATATTCTGAATAACCTGTTAATTTTTATAAAATTATACAATTTAATCAATTAAATTTAAAACTTCCTCGAATATTTGGAAGTTTCTTCTAACAAATTACCAATAATACTTACATATTTAAAATAATTTTTCGCGATCACAAACTCACTACGCAGCAATGCAACTCAAAGAACATAAAATTACAAAGACCCGATTAAACAAAAACAACAAGCAAGTTCCGCCTTGCTTGTCTTTTTGTCCTCCGTCTCCTTTTTCTGCTTTTCGTCTTTTTTTTTCAAACTATTTACAAAAACGTCGGGCATCGTCGGCTTTTTCTTGTCGACGCCGGCAGAATTTATTTCACATTTGGTACTGGAGGGTTAATACCCGGGTAGTACCCTCCCATAGTCTCCGACGTCGGCAAAATAAATTCTGCCGGCGTCGACAAGCAAAGATCATTAAATTTCGAAACAAATTTTTGTGAAATAGTTTAAAAAAAAAATAGACAATGAAGCAACAAACAGGCGGAACTGCGTTGTTGTTTTGTTTACCAATCGCTCGTGTCACTTTGTAATTTCTTCTATAGTTGCATTTGCGTAGTAAAAAATTAAATATTCGAACTTTAAAAATTAACAGGTTATTCAGAACCGCATTCTAAACAGTTTGCTGGAAGTAATTTTTTTTTTTTTTACTATTATTAATAAAAACCAAAAAAAAAAATTTAAATGAATAAAAAAAAAATTACGAATTGTTCTTTGAAGAACCCATAATTAAAATGCCCTTAAAAAAAAACCTTAAATAGAAACTTAATAAATGAATAATAATAAAGTAAATTGTAGTTTGTATTTTATTTTGTCATATTTTGCATGGTTTCGAGGAATTTCGTGGACAATACCATCGACATCAACGCAATGTCACGGAACGTCCTCAGACGCCATCAAAAGATCCGTCGATCAACGGTCGACATTCAAACAAATGTCGACAGAACGTCCTACAGAACCAAAAGATCACGTATGTTCGACGTTCAGAGGAAATTTTTTTGCAAATGTCCCTTGAAACTTTGTCGCTCAGTTGTCCCGATTGTTCTTATTGCTAGGCCATCTAAATTAAATGTCGCCGCAACTCAAATGAACGTGTCGCCGCTATGTCCCCCAAACTGCGGACATCCCCGTAAACTGACGGAGGTCTTGCAGGGTATTGACAACATTTCGTTTTCGTCTTGATTATTCGTGTTCCTATTGCCATCTCTTTCGTGTTCATCATCTTCGTCATCGTCATCTTCGTTTTGCTCATGTTCAATGTTAACGTCGACCATCAAATTTACCGTTTGCAAATTGCGAAAAGATGTGAAGTCAAATAACCGTAATTTATTGCAGATTATTACAAGATCGTTATTTGATAAACTTTGTTCCACATAGGAGACTTTGCTTTTATATAAATCACTGTTAGGGCCAAAATCGAAACCCTCGAACTTTCTTAATCGTTGGCGATTGGCACGATCGCCTTCATCTTCAAAGACAAACTTGTGAAGCAGCACACTATTTGACTTTTTCTCTTTTCCGAGTGCTTCTCGCACATTCTGAAAATCTTCGAGTTTTTTCATGTTCTTTCTTTGTCTTTACACACTCACACACACAGACACAGATGAGTATGCACGTCGTATTGCGACGTTAAAATTTAAAAATTTTCGTCGTCGTCTGGGTTTTTGGCATCTTCTGGTTTTTTGGCGTCGCGTCGTTTTTTCTTTTCGTCGTTTGCGTCGTTGTCGCCACCTTTCGTCGTTGATATTTTTCTTACCGTACGTTTGTCTCCTTTTCACTCGCTGTTTTAACTCTATACGTTTAGCCAATTTACTCTGCACGTCTTGTTTAAGGTTTTTTAAGGTTGCGCTTCTTTACTCCGTACGTCTTGCTTAGGGTTTTTTTAAGGTTGAGCCCCCATGTTTGTAGGTTTAGCCACTATATTTGTGGTACCTAGTTTTATTATTATATTATTATTATTATTTTAGAGTTAATTGAATATTTAGACAAGTAAGTAATTTAAAAAAACGTGGTCGTCTTTTTCGTCTTTTCGTCTTTTTGTTCCGCACGTCGAACTTTACGTCTTTCGCTCTCGATGTGAACTTTTAATCTCCACGTCTCGATCTCAACTCCTGTCGTCGTCTTAATTCGCTCCTCGTTTCGTCTTAATTCGCCACTCTCGCCTTGCTCGTCAGGGCTGATTGAACAGCGATGCCAGACCCAATCCCACATATACACAAATAAAAGTGCCTTGCAACGATCAGTTGCAAGGCCATAGGCATGCCAGACTGAAAACTCACCTGTGACATCACGACAATATACACATACTTACCGACAATGCGATTGCTGCTCCAATACTCACCTGCTACTCCATCCTGACGACCGATCCAAATCGCAACATTGATGTCCACACTCCAGATAACCTGCAAATAGATAATAATATGCTTATTAATTATTTTGTTAAATATTGTTCGTAAAATTATCATTGTTTACATTTTTGCTATTAGTGATGGAACAAAATCCCACTATCCCTACTTACCAGTATTGTCACCACTGATCAAAACTGCTTTAAAAATGTACACCATATGCGACCTATAAACACGCTACCTAAAAAGAAAAAGAAAATTAATAAGGGAAAAATCAAAATAAAATATTAAGACTGCAAATATTTTTAATAACTAATTTTAATTATCCAAAGACTGTACATCTATTCTGTTTTATATAATTTATTAAGTATATCTATGTCACCGGACTCAACAGGAGATCCATAATTATTATACTATATATTATTATAAATAAAGTAAGTAAGTCGCCGCATGCATCAGGTGAAGAGATATATATTAAATTTCTTTCAAATGCTATCTCGCTCACTCTTATGTGGAAACGAGCACTTTAGCGCCCCCGACCAAATCGGTGATTTCCAGCATATGCTCTCTCGCTCTTTTTGCGTGCATCTGCCTTGCACCGCTATGAGTGAAAAACGTTTTTATGTATAACTCGGCCATTTTTATTCCGATTCTTGTGATATTTAGTGGGATGGTAGATATACGTGACATGTATTAGTGTGCCAAATTAAATTACGATATGATAAATATTTCGGGTGAAAATCGAATTTTTCAAATTTGGGGCGGAAGGGGGCGTGGCAAAAATTTGAAACAAACTTGGTCTGCGTGCATACTGCACGCATCTAATGTCCAAATCCGATAGCTCTATCTTTTATAGTTCCCGAGATATGGAGGCTCAAAATATTGTTTTTCAAATAGCGTGGGCGGAAGAAGCGGGGCGAAAAAAAAAAAAAAACTTGATCAGCGTACACACCAAACGAGTCTACATACCAAATTTGGTAGCTCTAGCTTGTATAGTTGCTGAGATCTAGGCACTCTATCGGACGGACGGATAGACGGACATGTCTCAATCGACTCGGCTATTGATACTGATCAAGAATATATAATTAAATATCCACTTCTTTTCTTTATTAAAAAAATTATGGATCAAAAGATCTTTATTCGAACAGAGTATCTTAGGAACTAACTTATTATTATTCATGAAGATATAATTAAAGTTCGGTATCAAAAGCTTTTTATGTTAGTATTGGGAGCTTTTGATCTGGTGACAAGGGATCTTGATTTTGATTGGTTTATTGATTTTTGCCTATTAAGCGTTCTCACGCTTGGAAAGCTTTTGGTCTGGTGACAAGGGATCTGGATTTTTATTGGCTTATTGATTTTTGCCTACTAAGCGTTCTCACGCTTGGAAAATTTTGGGGACAGTTGTTTATAGAATATTTGTTTGGTTTCAGTTGCGGTAAACATCCGCTGTTTTCTAGACTAAAAACAAAGGGGGGTTAAGTGGTGTGGGTGGATGGAGTGGCGGATATATTACTCCCCCATCACGTAGAAAATAGCCTGTCCTCAGGCGGATACATTGGGATATAGCGAGGGGGTTTCTCGAAAATGCTTAATTATTAATTCTTGTGACATTGCCTTAAACTTATAGATTAAGTATGTAATCAAACTTATTATAGTAAGTATAAAAGTGGTTAATGTAATAGTTTGAAATACAGTATAATATTTCGGGTGTTCGTTAATTATTTCTTTTGTTTGGATAAAGGAAATTGGTTCTAACCTGGTGATATTGTTTGTTACATAAATGCTTTGGCTATAGTCAAGCAATGAATTTATTATTGATATTTCGTTTAGTTGTAAGGCACAATCGTAAATTTATTATGTTATTGCCTTCTATTACTAAGTCGTTGTTTACGCAATTTTGATTAAGTCTAGTTTTTGGTAAATTCCATGTTACGATTATGTTTGGTTCAATGTAATTAGTTTGAAAATTCTTATATGTCTTAGTGTATTTACAAGTGGTTGGGGTTTGATTTAAAATCCCTATTATACATTCATTAGTTTCTATTTGTTTTGTATTTTTATTGAACAAAGTGTTGTTGTTAAAATAGTATTTATCGTATAAATTTTCTGTCAAAATATTTTTGTTTTCATCTGGATAAGGAAGTATCTCAAAGATAGGGGTTTTTACTATTTCTTGAGGAATGTTTGAAATGATAAATATCTCATTTGAATTTGGTTTAAGCCAGGTGGATGTTTTTGTATTCAATAGTTTTTCCGAATTAACATGACTTAGGTGATTATGTTTTAAAAGTTTTGGGTTGAAAATTCCTAGTCTAGTGAGCTGCATGCCCATTTCAATGTCTTCAATGTATTCTGTGAAATGCTCAAAATTAAAGATTAGAACTTCTAATTTTACTGATTTTTCTTTTTCTTCTTTGAGGTTGTTTAATACTTCTAAACCTTTGTTAATAGTTTCTATTACGTAATTTAGTTCGTTTGCTTTTACACTATTGCTTTCAAGATTATTTATTATACCCTTGCAAAAAGGGTATATTAATTTTGGTCAGAAGTGTGCAACGCATAGAAGGAGGCATCTCCGACCATATAAAGTATATATGTTCTTGATCAGCATGACAAGGCGAGTTCAAATCCGTTTGTCCGTCTGTCTGTCCGTCTGTCCGTCCGTCCGTCTGTCCGTCTGTCCGTCTGTCTGTCTGTCTGGATCAACAGCTTCTCCTCCTAAACCGCTATAGCTACAGAGCTGCAATTTTGCACGAAGTCTTGTATATACTGCAGGCATTGTATATCTCGGATTCATCCCAATCGGACGACTATATCATATAGCTCCCATAGGAACCATCGGTCGAAAAATGAGTTTTAGATCAATAACTGCTTTCTTTTTCGCCCAATTATCATAAAAATTAACATTTGGCAGTTTATTATACATCCAAACATCCATGCCAAATTTGATCAATATCGGATTACTATATCATATAGCTCCCATATGAACGATCGGACCAAAAATAGTTTTTCTTCTAGAAACTTTTTTGTTTCTTAAGCGATCATCGTCAAACTTGGTAAATAACATTCTCATATATAAAGTTATATATCTGGTAAATTTGATTAAAATCGGATGACTATATCATATAGCTGTCATACAAACATGAAAAAATTGCATGCTGCATGTCTACATCCATGCATATGTATACGTGCCGTGCTATGGCGTGTAAAAACGGACACCAGGGTCTTTACATTTAGATAAATCTTTTTAGGGATCTAGTAACACAAGAGCTTGCAAGGGTATACAAACTTCGGCATGGCCGAAGTTAGCCCGGCCTTCTGGTTTTTTCTTCTAATTCGTCTTTATCGTCTTGATATTGAACCAATTCCGTTAATTAGTCCTCGCTTGTTATGTTTCACAATTTGTATTCCATTAATTTCCTACTTAGTTTTTCTGTTAGGTATTGAATATGGATTATGTCTTTAAATTCCTGTGCTTGTTGCATTAAATTGTTATATGTAATGTCTATTAGCGTTAAATTCACTTTTAAGTAATGATATTCAAAGTTTGTCGGTAAATCCATGGCTCCTGTCTTAAATATTAAGTAACCGTTTGGTGATTTTACTGGGTTTATGTCAATGGATTGACTGCATGTTGATTTTAATGTTAAGGATAGCATAATGCACAAAAAAGTCATCTTGAGTTGTTGGCCTGTAATTAATCAATTGTCGTATTTGCTTTTATTAACTTTCTTTTTCTTTTTGAATTTTGATTTGTAGTGTGTGACCTTTTGTCCTTTATTTCATTTTTCAAAATGTTTCTCATCTAATTGATTTATTTCTCGGTGCTGTCTATTGATCCTAAAAGGTTTTCATCTGTTTTAATTCTGGAAAGGGCATCTGCTACGAGATTTTCTTTGCCGGGTAAATATTTAATTTTGTAATCAAACTCATTTAATTTTATTTTCCATCGTTGAAGTTTCATATTTGGTTATTTTATATTGTTGAGCCATACTAAAGGCTTATGGTCGCTTAGAATTTCAAACTTTCTACCGAAAAGGTATGGTCTGAAATACTTTGTTGCCCAGACTATTGCTAGTAATTCCTTTTCTATAGCTGAATAATTGATCTCATGTTCGTTCAACGTTCTGCTTGCGTAAGAAATAGGTCTATGGTCCTGTGAGATGAACGCACCTAAAGCTTTATTGCTAGCATCTGTGGTTAGGAAAAATGGTTTTTTGAAATCGGGATATGCAAGTATGGGGTCGTTCATAAGTAGACATTTTAATTTTTCAAAGGATGAAATATAATGTGGGTCATTTATATTAATTTTAGCTCCTTTCTTTAATCCAAGTGTTAAAGGTTTTGCAATATGTGCAAAGTTTGGTACGAATTTCCGGAAGAATCCACATAATCCTAAGAATGATTTTATTTCTTTTGGGGTTTTAGGGATCGGATAATTTTGAATTGCTTTTACTTTATTTGGGTTAGGTTTTATACCTTCTGTTGTTATAATATGACCAAGGAATTCTGTTTCTTTTTTCATAAATTCGCATTTGTCGAGTTGAAGTTTAAGATTAGCTTCTCGTAGTTTGTTAAATACCTTTCTGAGTGATAGTATGTGTTCCTCCAATGAAGTGGAGTACACTATAATGTCATCCAGATAAACAAGGCAATCCTTATAAATAAGGTCTTCCAAAAGATTATTCATGCATCTTTGGAATGTTGCTGGGGCATTTTTAAGACCAAATGGCATACGTGTGTATTCGTAATGGCCATGTTTATTTTAGAAAGCTGTTTTTGCAATAGATTCAAGATCTATTTGAATTTGGTGAAATCCCTTAGCTAAATCAATGGTGGTAAAGGATTGGCATTTTCCCAGTTTGTCAAGAATTTCATCCATGACTGGAATTGGGAATTTGTCATCTATTGTGACTTCATTTAAATTTCGGTAGTCAACGACTAATCTGAATTTTTGTTTGTTGGAAGCATCTCCTTTTTTTGGAACGATCCAAATGGGTGAACAGTAGGGTGAGTTCGATTTTCGAATGATGCCCTGTTTGATCATTTCGTTTATTTGTTTGTTGATTTCTATATCAAATATTTGGGGATATTTCTATGGACGTTTATAAATTGGGTCCTCATGCTTTGTATGAATAGAGTGCTTTATTGTACTCGTGAAAGTCAAATTTTCACCTTCGCGGTACTGAATGTCACTGAATTCGTACAATACTTTTTTAAGTTTTTGTGTTTCTTCGTTGTTTAAATGGTCGAGTCTATACTCATTGCTTTCTATTATTTCATTTTCAATCGCATAATTTGTATCCGGGTCCCTCTCTGTAGGTGGGTCGAAACATTCTATGTTATATTCTTCTTCTATTTCTTCAATATTTCTGAGATAAAATGTATAGTTTCCTAGTTTTACGTATTCTTCTTCATAGTTTATTTGGGCTTTGCAGGCTTTTAGGAAAGTTCTGCCTATCAACATGTCGTATTTATTTGAAAATTTATGGATATAAAATTTTTGTTCTGTTGGACAAAGTTTGTTGGGTGCAAGAAAAATGATTTCTTTTAATTCTACTGCTCCTTTAATCAGGTGAATTTTGGAATCTCCTAAATGGGTTTTGAAATTAAAAAGTTCTCGGACATTATATTTATTGAAGATCCTGAGTCGACTACATATCTCAAAGGTTTATTGTTCATTGTTATTATGATGAAGGACCTGTCTCTATCTCTTCTTCCGATTGTTCCGAGGCATTCAAACGAAAATTTTCTGACGTGTCCATTCTGCTAATTCCACTATTACTTTCTCTTTGCCTTTTTGTAGGCTGGTTTGCTACATTATCTTTTGGATACCTATTTTGCTGTTGATAATTCATTGGATTTTTAGCCCTGTCAATATTTAATTTTTGTTGAAATTCTTGGAAAAGTTGTTGGTTTTGTGTTGTATTAGATTGTTTGACCGATCCTCGACCCAAAATACAAGAAACACACGGAAAAATTACAAAAACACCCATGCAGTTCGAAAAAAAAAAAAAAGGGTCAACTTGCGCCCGAGCTCGAGTTTTATTGCCCTGCAATAAAACCTTTTTGTCGACCGATCCTCGACCCAAAATTACAAGAAACACACAGAAAAATTACAAAAACACCCATGCAGTTCAGAAAAAAAAAAAAAGGACAAGCTCGAGCTCGAGTTTTATGAGGGGCCATAAAACCATTTTAGGGTCGCGAAATGAGGATTGCTTGTGCACACTGCAAAAAAAGTGGCGTAGCAAAGAAGTTTAGTCAATCGCAATATCGATCATTTCGTCTAAATGTTTGAGTTTTGTCACTCCACTTTTTTTCAGTATACACAAGCAATCCTCATTTCACGACCCTAAAATGGTTTTATGGCCCCTCATAAAACTCGAGCTCGAGCTTGTCCCTTTTTTTTTTCTCTGAACTGCATGGGTGTTTTTGTAATTTTTCTGTGTGTTTCTTGTAATTTTGGGTCGAGGATCGGTCGACTAAAAGGTTTTATTGCAGGGCAATAAAACTCGAGCTCGGGCGCACAAGTTGACCCTTTTTTGTTTTTTTTCGAACTGCATGGGTGTTTTTGTAATTTTTCCGTGTGTTTTCTTGTAATTTTGGGTCGAGGATCGTCGACTCAAAAAGGTTTTATTGCAGGGCAATAAAACTCGAGCTCGGGCGCACAAGTTGACCCTTTTTTTGTTTTTTTCGAACTGCATGGGTGTTTTGTAATTTTTTCTGTGTGTTTCTTGTAATTTTGGGTCGAGGATCGGTCGAGTCTCAATTTTCGACCCTAAAAAGGTTTTATTGCCCCTCATAAAACTCGAGCTCGAGCGAGTCACCAGAACAAGTCTGGACACACCCCTAACACCCCCAACACCCCCACCAAAGCCACTGCGTAGCAACTCGTGCAGTTGTTGGCAGCGACAAGAATCCAAATGCAGGCTACAAACAGAATATTGAAATAAAACTTAGGACTCACTTTAGAGCATTCAAACCAATACGTTGTATTTATTCTCTTAACTTGATACATATATATAAAAGGGGATATAACAATCCTAACCCACCCACCTGCAACCAGCCAATAATCACAGGGCAGAGAGATAACTGGCGCAGCTGAACGAGACGACCATGAAAGAGCTCCAAATCATTCTCATACTAGCGTAAGAATACCTACTAAAATGAAAACATAAATATGTAAAAAGAAAATGTGTCAAAATGCGTAATAGAAAAAAAAAGGGAAAAAATTCATATATAGAATGTCACAAATACAAAAAAAAAAAAAAACCGCAAAGAAAGAAAAATAAATCAACAATGTGAAATAATATAAATCCAAGTGTAAGTGTTCTGTATGTGCGTGGTATGTTGTACAAATACAAGCAAGAAAATAAGCAACTACAAAAAGAAAAAAGAGTACTGGTGTGTGCATGTGTAAAACAAAATTCTGAAGTGGCGCTGCATATATATATAAAAAAAAAAAGTTATTCATGTGTATGTGTACATATATGCATTTTTGTACATATACTTGAGAAAAAAAAAAATATATACATTTGAAAAAAAATTACTCCCAAGTAGCGCCACGTCACCTTTTAATAAAAATAATAAAATAATACAAAACACTGTACATGCATACATACGTACCCACACTTAGTACAAAAAGAAAATCAAAGATACAAATATACATATATACATATATGGGAAATTACAGACAGCATGGTGGACAATCGTGTACGTGGAGCAGGTCACTGAAACTTAATTGTTGGACGCCACGTATACCGATTGTATGCCTACTGTCTAAGTTCAATACATTAATACACAATTGAAATGCAATACATAAAAAAAAAAAATCAAAAAAAAAAATAGTACATACATATATACATATATGAAAAATCACAGACAAGATTGGGAATAATCGTGTACGTGGAACAGGTCACTGAAACTTAATTGTTGGACGCCACGTATACCGATTGTATGCCTACTGTCTAAGTTCAATACATTAATACACAATTGAAATGCAATACATAAAAAAAAAAAAAAAAAAAAAAAAATAGTACATACATATATACATATATGAAAAATCACAGACAAGATTGGGAATAATCGAGTACGTGGAACAGGTCACTGAAACTTAATTGTTGGACGCCACGTATACCGATTGTACGCATACAGCCTAATCCCAATACGTCAACCGATCAAGGAAGAAGCAAGTGGACGCCCAAAATTCACAGGAACAGGTCACTGAAACTTAATTGTTGGACGCCTGTGAATCAAGGGAACAGGTCACTGAACTTGCGGACAGCTTTGATTGGTATTGTGAAACTGATCTTAAAATAAAAGAAAATACACAAACATGCCTAAATGTGCACCAGTATATACATACATACTAACAATAATAAATGCAGAAAACTTATATATACACTAATAGTAAAAAGCGGTAACAAAAAAAAAATAAATAAAAAATTATACATTTTGACGCATTTGCATACTAAAAAACACAGTGAAAAGCATACTAAATCAAAATCGTTACAGAAACCAATATCGATAGAAGCACTACACACCATATACATCAAATATACAACTACAACAATTAAAATAAGTAGCTATACTCTACACCATACACTTCAAACATACATATACAATTACAAACTAATATTAATAACTACACTTACACCATTCACCTCTAAAATAATTTTTAGACATAACCAATAATTAAGACAAATACACAAACTTTTAAATAATCTTAAATGTCAAAAAGAATAGTTTCTAAGTTAATAACTGCGAAAAAGGGAAGTAGAATAGGGCTTAGAACATCAAGTTTGCCTGAGATTAGGGAAGAATTAGATACCAGCGGGGACTCAGGGAATTCAACAGTACCCACAACACCGACCACGAGCGACATGACTAACATAACCACAACACTCGGTCCCACGGACATCTTAGCATTTGTAAAGGAATTGCCGACCTTCGATGGCTCACCGGCAATGCTAGATGGTTTTATAACAAACGTTGAGGAGATAATAATGTTAATTCGCGGCACCGACCAAACTCCCTACGGTCAACTCCTATTAAGAGCCATAAGGAATAAAATAATAGGTAGAGCAGATGAGGGCCTAAAATTGGCAAGCACAAATCTCAATTGGGATACTATAAAAACCAACCTGGTCCGTCTTTATGCAAGCAAGAAAAGCGAAGCAATTCTCCTTAGAGAAATTCAAACACTTCCCGACAATCTCTCACTAGGCCAGCTCTTTTTCGGTATTTCAAGACGTAGGGAAGAATTACTTTCATTACTAAGAAACCACTCGGTAACTACCGAGGTGGTAACAACCAAAAAAACCCTCTATGATGACATTTGTCTCAACGCGTTCTATGTGGGACTTCGGGAACCCCTTAAAACAATAACAAGGGCAAAGAACCCACAAACCATAGAACAAGCATATGAGTTATGCCAGGTAGAACGATCCTTTTTATACCAAGCCGGAAATAACAATAACCGCGGTAATAGAAATCAATACAATCCACAACAACGGAACAAACCCTACAATAATCAACTGAATAACCGAGACCAAAACAAAGGTTACCAGACAAACAAGGATAATGCTAATTACTCCTACCAAAACAAACCTAGCACTTCAAACAAGGATAGGCCCCACAATAGAACTAATTACCAAAATAATGGCACTCAAAATCCTTTTAAAAAAAACGAACAGCAGGGGGGAAACTTCCATAACATGGAAGTTTCAAGATCAGAACCTACATCCTCTAACATCGAGGATGGAAATTTTCGACAACCTGCCTCGTCATGCCAACGGGATTCATAAACCCAAACCAACATGGCTCGACCCTACCCTACATCCTAATATTCTCACTAAACAACCAACCACTAAAATTTCTAATAGATACAGGCTCAAATAACTCCTTTATCGACCCAGATTTTCCCTCGACCCATAATATGGAAACGTTCCCATGCAATGGCTCAGTAACAACCGCCCTCCACAGTTACACCATAACAAAAAAAGTTGTAATACCAATGCTTTCCGAATTGGGAGGAGTAGGAGAAATGAACCTACTACTTTTCAAATTTCACCCGTATTTCAACGGACTAATAGGAGCAGACATATTAAAAAAATTGAAGGCCACTGTAGATTTCAAAGATAACACAATAAAGATTGATGATATAATAATTAAGATGCATATCGAACCTAATCGAGCTATGGATGCGCAACAAATTCCTGCACATAGCAAAACCATAGTGCCAATACCGGTAAATCTTGAAAAGGGAGATTTTCAGTTAATCTCGACATCCATGTATAATCTCGTTTCAATCACAGCCGGTATTTATACGGCCAAAGACGGAATGAGTAATATGGAAGTTACAAACGAATCCGATGAAGATCAACTGTTTTGCTTAGACGAACCTTTAGAGGTAAAACCTCACAGTAACGATGAATTTATCTACTCGGAAACACTGATAAGCCCAATGCCTACTACGACAGGTAGTGCTAATCAAAAAATCTCAATCAGCATGGATCACCTCAATTCAGAGGAAAAAGAAAGCCTTTTAAACACTATCAGGGAATTTAAAGACATATTCCATAGCGAAACAGAACACTTGACTTTCTCTAACACTGTAAAACATAGTGTAACAACGACCGATGAAGTCCCCATCCACGTAAAATCATACAGGTACCCGATGGTACACAAGGCCGAGGTCAAACGGCAAATAACCGAACTACTTAAACAAAGTATCATTAGTAGCCACTCGCCATGGAGTTCACCCGTTTGGGTTGTACCAAAGAAATCAGGGGCAAATGGCGAAAAAAGTGGAGACTAGTAATCGATTTTAGGAAACTTAATGACAAAACCGTTTCTGATAGATACCCTATACCAAACATTAACGACCTCCTTGATAACATAGGCAGAGCAATGTATTTCTCTACATTAGACTTGGCAAGTGGGTTTCATCAAATAGAAATGAACCCCCAGGATATTGAAAAAACCGCTTTTACGGTGGAAAACGGTCACTACGAATTCGTTCGCATGCCGTTTGGGTTAAAAAACGCCCCTGCCACCTTCCAAAGAGTCATGGACAATGTCCTTGGAGACTTAGTAGGGTCCATTTGCCTAGTTTATCTAGACGATATTATAATATTTTCTGCATCCCTCCAAAAACACACAGCAGACTTAAAGTTAGTGCTAGAAAAGTTAAGGGAAGCCAACCTAAAGATTCAGATTTCAAAGTGCGATTTCCTTCGTAAAGAAATTGAATTCTTAGGACATATAATCACCCAAGAGGGTATAAAGCGAAACCCTAACAAATTGAAGGCAATCAAAGATTATCCCTGCCCCAAAGACAGGAAAGGAATTAAGTCATTCCTAGGATTACTAGGTTACTACAGGAAGTTTATTAAAGACTTTGCAAGAATCACTAAACCTTTAACACACCAACTAAAAGGAAAAAATCTGTAGTAATAGATTCCGAATTTATTCAATCTTTCGAAACCTGCAAAACTTTATTGTGTAACCACCCCGTACTCGAGTACCCTAATTTCAACAAACCTTTCATCCTAACAACGGATGCAAGTAATGTTGCACTCGGAGCAGTGTTGTCACAAGGGACCATAAATAATGACAAGCCTATCTGCTATGCGAGCAGAACACTTTCCGACACGGAAGTCAACTACTCAACAGTAGAAAAAGAGATGCTTGCAATTATTTGGTCGACCAAGCATTTCAGACCATACCTCTTCGGTAACAAATTCACCATAGTTACAGACCATAGGCCACTTACGTGGCTAATGAACTTCAAAGAGCCCAGCTCGAAATTGGTCAGATGGAAGTTACAACTCCTAGAATACGATTTTGAAGTCGTATATAGGAAAGGATCGCAGAATGTCATTGCAGACGCTCTTAGCAGAATAAACATAGAGCTGAATGCACTTGACAGCACAACCGAACCAATAACACACCCAAGCAACCCAATTGCTGTACTTGACTCCATAGAAATAGTCACAAAACCAATAAACGAGTTTAACATACAACTTCTTTTTGGTATCGGCGACCAACCATCCAACAAAACTTCGACACCATTTAGGAATAAATTACGCAGAGAAATATTCGATACCGATTTCACACTAGGGAAAATAACAAAGATACTAAAAGATACCCTCAAACCAAACAAGACTTGCGCGATCTACTCAAACGACTCTATTTTTCAAGTAATTAAGGAGGCGTATAACAAATACTTCTCCAGTTCAAAGTTATATAAAGCCGTTCGTTGTACTAATCTTCTTGAGGATGTAACAGACCAAAACGATCAATTAAATATCATATCCGACTATCATGTTAGAAGCAATCACAGAGGCATAGATGAGACATACGAGCATTTAAAGAGGCAGTACTATTTTCCGTACCTTAAAGGTAGAGTAACGCAATACATCCGTAACTGTAAAGATTGTCTACAACTAAAATACGACAGACAACCGCAGCAGGTACCTTTCCAAATACCTGAGACCCCCAGCAAACCTTTGGACATCATTCATATGGATGTCTACACAATAAATGGTCACAACCACCTGACAATAATCGATAAATTTTCCAAATTTGCACAAGCATATATACTCACCTCGAGAAACACAATAAACATTGTTAGTAGTCTACAAAAATTTGTATCCCAATTCGGAATACCAAAAAAAATAGTCTGCGACCAAGGTGCCGAATTTTCAGGAGCTATGTTTAAAAGTTTTTGCGAACAATTTATTATAGAAATTCACACCACTTCTTTCCAACAATCATCCTCAAATGCCCCGGTAGAAAGACTGCACTCGACCTTGACAGAAATCTACAGAATAATTTTAGCGAAGAAAAAAGAACTTAAATTTGCACAAAACCATGAGGAAATTCTAATGGAGACTGTCATTACTTACAATAACGCGATCCACTCCGCGACCCATTTAACACCTTTCGAACTGTTCACAGGTCGAACTCATATATTCGAAAGAAACTTCGTATTCAACAATGAGCACGACTATTTAACTAAATTAAACAACTACCAAACTGAATTATACCCGACAATAAGGGAATTAATGAGTAAAACGGTACAAAGCAGAATAGAGAAACTAAATGAGGATAGAACTCACCCCGAAACACTTGAAACTAATGACATAGTATATCGAAAAGAGAACAGACGAAATAAAGTTACACCCAGGTTCACTGAGCATAGAGTCTCTCAAGACAAAGGTCCAACAATAGTTACCCATAGAGACCAAAAGATACATAAGTCAAAAGTGAGGAAAATAACTAAAACGAATTCAGAAAACACATTATAAATTCCTTTTTGTTTTTCTATTCCCTCTTCCGAAACCAATACTTGCAGGTTAGCGCTAATTAACGGGCAAAGGATTAGTATTGAACGATTGGACCACCAACCACTAGCCGTAATTAACTTAGGCCCCGCAAAAACAATTGCTTCTTATCAAATAATAAATCACGTTGTAAAATTAGGACATTTTGAGGGATTGATTAAACAATTGGAGGCAACAATCCAAGGATTGCCGGAAAATAATAGAAAGGAGCAAGTAAAGGAAACATTAAGAGAGAAGTTAAAACAGGTTAGCAGCAGGCTAAGTAATTTAACACCCCTGAAAAGAAGCAGGAGAGGGTTAATAAATGGATTAGGTACTTTGATAAAAACAGTGTCGGGAAATATGGATGCCGACGATCAGGTTAAAATAGACAACCAAATAAGTAAGATTAAGGGTAATATTAACGACAATATAAAAACACAACTTACATTTAATGAACAAGTAGACGAAAGATTTTCTGATATAACAGACCACATAAATAGAGAGAATGAAATCATCGGTAATTTTATTAACAATAACCAGAATAGGATATTTAAAGAATTGGAGAGTGAACAAACAGATATAATGTTCATCCAATATGTAACAAGACTTAGTTTTAGTATCGACATATTATATAGCCATTTAACCAATATAGCGGAGAGCTTACTCCTAACGAAACTAAGGGTTTTGCCCAAATACATCTTAAGCGATCGGGAAATCATACAAATTCAAGAAATCTTAAATAATCAAAACATTACGACTCTCACAGAAAGTGAGATAATAAGCACAATAACATTGGAATCGATAATACAAGAAAAAGAAATCATTTTCCAAATCCAAATACCTATAATGTTTCCTAAGCAGTACGAACTTTACCACCTAATACCAATTCCGATCAATGACTCCAAAATATTGGACATTCCGGAATATATTGTAACAAATAAGATAGAAATTAAGGAAATCAAAAAAACCTGTACCAAGATAAGAAATTTACACATATGCGAGTCGCCCAACGCCATCGACCCCAGTTTCATAAAAAACATCTTAGAGAGAAATAGACCACCAAGGTGCAACGTGAAGGAAGTGGGTAAAGCTACCCAAATCATTGAACCAGAAATAGGCTACTTATTTATTTTGAATGGAGAAAAAACAACAGTGGAATCAGATTGTATGGCCACTACACAAATAAACGGGTCAGCTTTAATTCGACATGACAATTGCTCGGTGCGAGTCAATGGAATACTATTTGCCGACCACACAACAACGTTCAAGGATGACGTCACAATAGCCTTGCCAAACATCCCAAATGTAGAAATCAATGTCACAACTACACCCCTGAATTGGAAGTCTATCCACCTAAAATCTATGGACAACACTATCCACTTCTTAAAGATGGAAAACGAAACAACAATCCACCGAATAGTCATATATTGCCTCTTGTTCCTCCTCGTTGTAGGAGTCGCACTATTAATTAGATACAAACCAAGCAGAACCCAATTCAACATTTCGGATCCGAGACCTTTTTCCGTTTCGGCCATTCCACCTTTATGGCCTTCACTTCAATCCAGGGGGGGAGGAGTCACCAGAACAAGTCTGGACACACCCCTAACACCCCCAACACCCCCACCAAAGCCACTGCGTAGCAACATCTATGCGACCCCCGCCTAAGCCACTGGAAACCACATATGCCGCCTACGTAAACATCAGCAACTATGTTGCAACTCAAGTGGCGGCAAAGCATCCGGCGAGGAATGCACCGTCAGCAACTCGTGCAGTTGTTGGCAGCGACAAGAATCCAAATGCAGGCTACAAACAGAATATTGAAATAAAACTTAGGACTCACTTTAGAGCATTCAAACCAATACGTTGTATTTATTCTCTTAACTTGATACATATATATATAAAGGGGATATAACAATCCTAACCCACCCACCTGCAACCAGCCAATAATCACAGGGCAGAGAGATAACTAGCGCACAAGCTTGTCCCTTTTCTCTGCCCAAAAATTGTTGTAATCGGTTTTTGTTGTTCTGGCTCACTTGTGACATTTTCGTGCCCAGCCTTGCTTTATAGGGTCGGAAATGCTTCCTTATCCCTGTTACATACATTTTGGCGACTTTAATATACCATTTCATCCTATGGATACATGGTATAAGAAATTGTAAAGACCTAATTTATGGTATACACAAATAAAAGTGCCTTGCAACGATCAGTTGCTCGGCCATAGGCGACGCATCGACATGCCAAACTGAAAAAAAAAATTGTAATAGTGTTATATTGGAAGTCAATAGGAGGAGAGAAAACTATACTGAAGAATGTCACATATATATACTACACTGTACTTCATATAGAAAAACAAAAAGTAAAGCAGCGAAAGATTCAGCCAAAGATGTCGTTCTTTGGTGTCTACATTCCGCCATCTAAGGATGGCTTCGAGGGCACGGCATCCAAATGTGCAGGTTCAATAGCGGTTCAATATCAGAACTTCTCCAGATGCGATGACAACAGCAGCAACATGTACGACGTCTGCTGGCACAAATAATATGATGCCAAACGACTACAAAAACGAAGATCCAGATTATCCACCGGGCTCGCCGCTTTGGCTTATCTTCATGGAAAAATGCAAGGCCCTGGATGTGCTGCGTACCTACAAAGAGGGAAGACTGCGAGAATTTCCGAATCGTGAGCAGGCGGAGAGCTATGTCCAATTCGGTTTCGAAAGCATCGATTCATTGAAACGTTTCGGTAAATCGTCATCCAAGAACAAGACGGCCAATAAGACCAACCCAAATTCTTCAAGTAACAGTATGAAAAGTGGCGGAGGCAGCAGCTCTATTGACAGTGGCGTCGGTGACGCTGTGAACCCATCGGTGTATAGCCCATCATCCACTAGTGGGAATTCAGCTGGGTCGCCTCTCTCCTCCATATGCTCTTTGATAGCCAATTTTTCACATTCATTACCCACTGCCAACAATAACAATAACAACTAGAAGGCCGGGCTAACTTCGACCATGCCGAAGTTTGTATACCCTTGCAAGTTCTTGCGTTACACAGTCCCTAAAAGGGGATCGCAAAATGAATAGGCTTTTGTGACAACACCTCAATCTACACGCTATAGCACGGCACGCAAGCACATGCATGTATGTATGTAGAGATGCAGCAAGCAGTTTGCCATTTGTTTGTATGACAGTTGTATCATATAGTTATCCGATTTTGATCAAATTTTGCAGGATTATAATTTGTTATGTGCAAATGTTACTTACCAAATTTGGTGATGATCGCAAATGAAACAAAAAAGTTTTTAAAAGCAAAACTATTTTTGGTCGGATTGTTCCTATGGGAGATAAATGATGTAGTAGTCCGATCTTGATCAAATTTTGCACGGGTATTTGGATGTATAATAAACTGTCAAATGTTAAGTTTTGTAATGATCAGGTGAAAAAGAACGAAGTTATTGATCTAAAACTCATTTTTAGACTGATTGTTCCTATGGGAGCTATATGATGTAGTCGTCCGATCCGGATGAATCCGAGATATACAATGCCTGCAGCATATACAAGACTCCGTGCGAAGTTTCAGATCTGTAGCTATAGCGGTCGAGGAGGAGAAGCTGTTGATCCAGACAGACAGACAGACCGACAGACAGACAGACAGACGGACAGACAGACGGACAAACGGATTTGTGTTCGTCTTGTCATGCTGATCAAGAATATATATACTTTATATGGTCGGAGATGCCTCCTTCTATGCGTTGCACACTTCTGACCAAAATTAATATACCCTTTTTGCAAGGGTATAACAACAACAGCACCATTAGCATGAGCAGACAGGACTCACTTATAACACCTTTGGCAGCATCCCCATCATCGTCAGCAGCAACAGCAGCAGTAAAAGCAACAACATCATCATCAACTACAGCAGCCGCGTCGTCGTCATTTAACCCTGAGCGTCAAGCATTCCGGGCACCCACCAAGCAGGAACTAGTCGAATTCCGCAAACAAGGAAAAAATATTATTAATTATTTTGTTAAAAATTTTTGTAAAACTATCAATGTTTACTTTTTGCTATTAGTGATGGAACAAAATCCCACTATCCCTAATTACCAGTATTGTCACCACTAATCAACACTGCTTTAAAAATCTGAAACAAAAATAGGGCATATGCGACGACAAAAATACCCTAAAAACTAAAATGATAAAAATCTCTTTAATTAATTTGACAATTTTTCCCTATTTAATTATTAAATAATTTAATTTAATAATTTAATAATTTTTATTTAATAATTTATGTTAATTAAGTTAAAATATGTATAATCTGTTTAATTTTGTAAATATCTATTAAGTGTATTTATGTTTTTTTTTTTGTTAGGACTCAATCTGAGCTCCTTCCTTAATTCCTTAATTCAAATATGTTAATAAGGTAAAAACAAATAAAAATGCCTTGCAACGATCAGTTGCTTGGCTATGGGCGATGCATCGACATGCCAGACTGAAAAATTTTTTTCAGAAGGATCACCTGCCAATACACTGCTCCATAGTACAATACACGAAGAAGAGGAAGAAAAAATAACTGTGCCACTTCCTTGGATTTTTCACAAATTTTTCTCTTCCAATGGCCTCCACTACACATCGGACGGCCACAAAGTGAAAAGCAGACGCATCAGGACACCCTATGTAGTTTTCGTCCTTTGAGTGGGTTTCTCTCGTCAACCTGGCCTCACCTCCACTTCAGCATGCAGTCACTACGCCTCGATGCAACACATCTGGACTGCACCTACTCCTGCTATTGGCCTGCAATTAAAAAAGAGAAGGAAGAAGAAGAGAAAAAAAACATTGCCACGTCCTTGGACTTTACCAAATTTTCTCACCCGGAATGGCCTCTACTACACGTTTGGTGGCCACAAAACGATTCGTAGATGTGTGCAAATTAATAAGACGAAGATGACTACCACACTACTTGCCGACTCTACTCACCTGATCCGGCCTCTAGTCCTGCCATCCACAATGCGTACCTAAACAAAGAAGAAAACAATTAATAATAAAGCTCTGGAAATTACTCACCTGTGACGTCACGCCAATATCCACATACTTACTGACAATGCGATTGCTACTCAAATACTTACCTGCTGCTCCATCCTGACGACCGATCCAACTCGCAATACCGATGTCCAGACTCCAAATGACCTGCAAATAGATAATAAGCAGATTATTAATTAATTTACTCAAAATTTCTGTTAAATTGTCACTTCTTTACATTATGATACTAGTGATGGGACAAGATCCCACTATCCCTACTTACCAGTATTTGTCGAGCTCAACTAAAAATCAACCCTGCAAATTAATAATGGGAGCCAAAAAATAGGGCATATGCGACCACCAAACACCCTAAAACGTGAAAAAAAAGAAAACTAGTAAGCAGGAAAATTCAAACTAAAAGAAATTATACTATATAAATATTTTATATATATATCGGCGAGAGTTAAGGGATTCAGGGTTTCCTGAATCGTTGATTCCGTTGTTGGCTTCAATTTTTCCACTAGTTTTGTGCAGCGAGTCTCGACGTGCTTTTTGGTTGAATTCCAGAAGGAAAAGAGACTGAATTCTCTCAACCGCACACCGAGCCACACTCGATGACAGCCTATGCTGTCATCGCACATATCTAGTGTTAAACAATTCTACATCAGTCATGTTATTCATTACTTAACACTGATCAATTCGCGTCAACAGTAGGCACACAATTCAAATTATTAGAAATGCATAATTCAATCTCCGGCTCGGTCATCCTGACATATTACACGTCCTCGTGTAGCAGGAGTATAAACCACCTTTACGATCATCATTTTCACATCTTTGTTTTTCCTAACTGAACCAAAAACAAAAAACCACAACAACAGCACCATTAGCATGAGCAGACAGGACTCACTTATAACACCTTTGGCAGCATCCCCATCATCGTCAGCAGCAACCTCAGCAGTAAAAGCAACAACATCATCATCAAATACTGCAGCCGCGCCGTCGTCAATTAACCCTGAGCGTCAAGCATTCCGGGCACCCACCAAGCAGGAACTAGTCGAATTCCGCAAACAAGGAAAAAATATTATTAATTATTTTGTTAAAAATTTTTGTAAAACTATCAATGTTTACTTTTTTGCTATTAGTGATGGAACAAAATCCCACTATCCCTAATTACCAGTATTGTCACCACTAATCAACACTGCTTTAAAAATCTGAAACAAAAATAGGGCATATGCGACGATAAAAATATTTTAAAAACTAAAATGACAAAAATCCCTTTAATTAATTTGACAATTTTCCCTATTTAAAAAATAATAATAACAATTTATATTTTAAAAAATCATTTTAATAATTTATGTTAATTAGGTTAAAATATGTATAATCTGTTTAATTTTGTAAATATCTATTAAGTGTATTTATGTTTTTTTTTTGTAGGACTCAATCTGAGCTCCTTCCTTAATTCAAAAATTTGTAAAGACCTAACTTAAGGTAAAAACAAATAAAAATGCCTTGCAACGATCAGTTGCTTGGCTATGGGCGATGGTTAGACATGCCAAACCGAAAAAAAAAAAAAATCCCACTATCCATACTTACCAGTATTGTCACCACTAATCAACACTGCTTTAAAAATTGAAATCAAAAATAGGGCATATGCTACCTTTGAATATCCTACCTAAAAGAAAATTAATAATATATTAACATTGTAAATACTTCTATAACTAGCATTAATCAATCAAAGACTGTACATCTATTCAAATCTGTATTAGTTTATTAAGTATATTTATATCACTGCACTCATAACGAGATCCATAATTACTATAAAAAATTTGTAAAGACCTAATTTAAAAAAACTGTGCCACTTCCTTGGACTTTTCACAAATTTTTCTCTTCAAATGGCCTCCACTACACATCGGACGGCCACAAAGTGAAAACCAGACGCATCAGGACACCCTATGCCCTTTTCGTCCTTTGAGTGGGTTTCTCTGGTCAACCTGGCCTCACCTCCACTTCATCATGCAGTCACTACGCCTCGATGCAACACATCTGGACTGTACCTACTCCTGCTATTGGCCTGCAATTAAAAAAGAGAAGGAAGAAGAAGAGAAAAAAAGATTGCCACTCCCATCGACTTTACAAAATTTTCTTACCCGGAATGGCCTCTACTACACGTTTGGCGGCCACAAAACGATTCCTAGATGTCTCAGGACATCCTAGTCCTTTTTCGTCCTGGCCGTCCAATTTGGTCCCAATTGGCCAAAGCTTCTCCTCAGTACCTGCAAATTAATAAGACGAAGATGACTACCACACTACTTGACGACTCTACTCACCTGATCCGGCTTCTAGACCTGCCATCCACAATGCGTACCTTAACAAAGAAGAAAACAATTAGTAATGAATCTCTGGAAATTACTCACCTGTGACGTCACGCCAATATCCACATACTTACCGACAATGCGATTGCTACTTAAATACTTACCTGCTGCTCCATCCTGACGACCGATCCAACTCGCAATACCGATGTCCAGACTCCAAATGACCTGCAAATAGATAATAAGCATATTATTAATTAATTTACTAAAAGTTTCTGTTAAATTGTCACTTCTTTACATTTTGATACTAGTGATGGGAAAAGATCCCACTATCCCTACTTACCAGTATTTGTCGAGCCCAACTAAAAATCAACCCTGCAAATTAATAATGGGAGCCAAAAAATAAGGCATATGCGACCACCAAACACCCTAAAAGGGAAGGAAAAAAAGAAAACTAGTAAGAAGGAAGATTCAAAATAAAAGAAATTATACTATATGAATATTTTATATATATTTAACACTTAACTTTACTCAACCAAATTCTGTTATAATGTTTAAATTTGTAATTTCTAATTAAGTGTATTTATGTTTATGTGGGACTCATTATGAGCTCTTTTCTTATTACCTATATTTGTAAACTCCTAAGTTAAGGTATACACAAATATAGGCATAGGCAATGCATAGGCAATGCATCGACATGCCAGACTGAAAACTCACATGTGACATCACGACAATATACACATACTTACCGACAATACGATTGCTGCTCCAATCCTCATCTGCTGCTCCATCCTGACGACCGATCCAAATCGCAACATTGATGTCCACACTCCAGATAACCTGCAAATAGATAATAAGCATATTATTAATTAATTTGTTAAATATTGTTCGTAAAATTATCATTGTTTACATTTTTGCTATTAGTGATGGAACAAAATCCCACTATCCCTACTTACCAGTATTGTCACCACTAATCAACACTGCTTTAAAAATTTAAACCAAAAATAGAGCATATGCGACCTATAAACACGCTACCTAAAAAAAAAAGAAAATTAATAAGGGAAAAATCAAGATAATATATTAAGACTGCTCATATTTTCAATAACTAATTTTAATTATCCAAAGACTGTACATCTATTCTGTTTTGTATAGTTTATTAAGTGTATCTATGTCACCGGACTCAACAGGAGATCCATAATTGTTATAAATAAAGTAAGTAAGCCGCCGGGCCGACTTGGATATACCATGCATTAGGTGAAGAGATATATATTAAATTTCTTTTAAATGCTATCTCGCTCACTCTTATGTGGAAACGAGCACTTTAGCGCCCCCCGACCAAATCGGTGATTTCCAGCATATGCTATCTCGCTCTTTTTTGCGTGCATCTGCCTTGCACAGCTATGAGTGAAAAACGTTTCTATCAGGGGTGTCACAGAAATCGCTAACGCCCTAAAATCGCCCCAAACACAAATGAAGGGTGTCACAGAAACCTCTTTTGACAGTTTTGAAAAGTTGCGAGTTTTGCTCCAACGTTTGGTTAATTTCGCGCTTACAGCAGCAGATTATGTTGAAAAAGAATGGTGTTGAAATAAACTTTGATTATTTTTGGATGGAATTGCATTCAAATAATAGCTGACAATATTTGTGTTCATATATAATTTATTATTTTACGAAAACGCCTGTCAAAAAATCAAGCAAGCGTCATTTTTGCTTAAATCACCCATAAGCAAGGCTGCCATCCTGCTGAAAACGGCAGAAACTAATTTTCGGACAAAACATTTGTGTTTCCAATTTTACTTTGTTATATGCCACAAGTAAGCACAAATTTTATAGATTACGACCAAATTTAAGAAAGTTTTTTAAATTGTGTGTAAACAGATAAATTTAATGTAAACGTCGAAAAAATGCACCAAGTTGACGTCTCTGTTTTTATCTTGGCCAGCCAAAGAAGAAGAAGAAATGTAAACAGCTGAAAAAATGCAATTGCAGTTGCCGCCCTTTTTAAAATGAATTGAAATTTTTGGATTTATGATGGATAAGGTTTCTAATATGATCGAATAAACTTAATTACATTTGCATTTGAATATGTGCATCGAATTTTAAATTATTTCACTTGTAATTGAAGATTTGTAAAAATGGAAATCGCTTGCTTAAAAGAAGCAAGAGTCTAGATTAAATAATATTCCCAACGATTTCGCTCACATTTGTTCTAAACACCTCCAGGTCTGCATCCAATGACCTGTTGAACAGAGCTAATACCTAGAAATCGCATGGACGAAATTTTATTCTGGGGGTAAAACAGTTGCCATTGTTGCGAAAAATGAATTGTGTAGAAAAGAGAATGTAGGCTTACAAGCGCAATAGTTAGCAGTTATCGATGCATTGTATTCATCTTGTTGTATTTAATTCATTGTTCTTAAATTTTCGGTTAATTTGCCAAAATTTGTTTACAGTTACAAATTTGAAGTAAATGTAAACAATAGGGTTGTCAAAGGACCGACAATATTTCGCGCGATAATTATTTTAAAAATTTTGGTGTTGCAGTGTGTTAACTGTACCTCCAAAAAAATAAGTGCATTTTTTTTGTTGTATAACATACTGCACGCATCTAATGTCCAAATCCGATAGCTCAATCCTTTATAGTTCCCGAGATATGGGGGCTCAAAATATTGTTTTTCGTTTTGGTAGCTCTAGCTTGTATAGTTGCTGAGATCTAGGCACTCTATCCGACGGACGGACGGAAGGACGGACGGACGGACGGAAGGACGGACGGACAGACGGACATGTCTCAATCGACTCGACTATTGATACTGATCAAGAATATATATACTTTATAGGGTCGGAAAAGCTTCCTTCTCCCTGTTACATACATTTTGGCGACTTTAATATACCATTTCATTCTATGAATGCATGGTATAAAAATTTGTAAAGACCTAATTTAAGGTAGGCGATGCATCGACATGCCAAACTGGAAAAAAAATTTGTAATAGTGTTATATTGGAAGTCAATAGGAAGAGAGAAAACTATACTGAGGAAAGTCACATATATATACTACGCTGTACTTCATATAGAAAAACAAAAAGTAAAGCAGCGAAAGATTCAGCCAAAGATGTCGTTCTTTGGTGTCTACATTCCGCCATCTAAGGATGGCTTCGAGGGCACGGCATCCAAATGTGCAGGTTCCATAGCGGTTCAATATCAGAACTTCTCCAGATGCGATGACAGCAGCAGCAACATCTACGACGTATGCTGGCACAAATGATATGATGCCAAACGACTACAAATACGAAGATCCAGATTATCCACCGGGCTCGCCGCTTTGGCTTATCTTCATGGAAAAATCCAAGGCCCTGGATGTGCTGCGTATCTACAAATTTCCGAATCGTGTTCAGACGGAGAGCTATGTCCAATTCGGTTTCGAAAGCATCGATTCATTGAAACGTTTCGGTAAATCGTCATCCAAGAACAAGACGGCCAATAAGACCAACCCAAATTCTTCAAGTAACAGTATGAGAAGTGGCGGAGGTAGCAGCTCTACTGACAGTGGCGTCGGTGACGCTGTGAACCCATCGATGTATAGCCCAACATCCACTAGTAGCCCAACATCCACTGCCAACAATAACAATAACAACAACAACAGCACCATTAGCATGAGCAGACAGTACTCACTTATAACACCTTCGGCAGCATCCCCATCATCGTCAGCAGCAACAGCAGCAGTAAAAGCAACAACAGCAACATCATTAAACTACAGCAGCCGCGTCGTCGTCAATTAACGCTGAGCGTCAAGCATTCCGCGCACCCACCAAGCAGGAACTAGTCGAATTCCGCAAACAAGGAAAAAATAATATTAATTATTTTGTTAAAAATTTTTGTAAAACTATCAATGTTTACTTTTTGCTATTAGTGATGGAACAAAATCCCACTATCCCTAATTACCAGTATTGTCACCACTAATCAACACTGCTTTAAAAATCTGAAACAAAAATAGGGCATATGCGACGACAAAAATACCCTAAAAACTAAAATGATAAAAATCCCTTTAATTAATTTGACAATTTTTCCTTATTTAAAGAATAATAATAACAATTTATATTTTAGAAAATCATTTTAATAATTTATGTTAATTAAGTTAAAATATGTATAATCTGTTTAATTTTGTAAATATTAAGTGTATTTATGTTTTTTTTGTAAGACTCGATCTGAGCTCCTTCCTTAATTCAAAAATTTGTAAAGACCTAAATTAAGGTAAAATCAAATAAAAATGCCTTGCAACGATCAGTTGCTTGGCTATGGGCGATGGTTAGACATGCCAAACCGAAAAAAAACAAAATCCCACTCTCCATACTTACCAGTATTGTCAACACTAATCAACACTGCTTTAAAAATTTAAATCAAAAATAGGGCATATGCTACCTTTGAATATCCTACCTAAAAGAAAATTAATAAAGGAAAAATCAAAATAATATATTAACATTGTAAATACTTCTAATAACTAGCATTGTTCGTAGGGGTCGGAAAGCTTCCTTAGGCTGGGTATGAATATATAATTGGCGGGTGCCAATAGACTTCCTTCTCGGATGGTGGGTGGGTCTGTGGAGTTTTGTGTATTAAAAACGCACGGTTTTCGTTTAATTTAAATGCTTTATTTCACAGAACTCGCGTATGCACTACCAAACTGGGGCTTTCGAGTTGAAAGTATAAACTTATGGATTTACGGAGTCGAACGCGTCCGATTTCAATGGCGGTTTACATCAATACTACCGGTCATTCCTTCTAGTGTACCAAGCTCCTTGCTGGTCACGATCTGGCGTGAACATGCCGCCCCCCTTGCAACAAGTTGCAATTGCCACGCTGGGCAGAGAACGGAATGGGGAGCGGCAGCGTTCTGGAGCGCCGGGATGCCGGGACGAAAAATGGGGTGCTAGTTGGTGAAAATCCTGCATCGACTGGGGCCGAATCCTGGGTACCTGACCTCAGGATAGAGGTCCGTTCCGATCCTTTCAGAAGGGTGGACGCATGTTTGTTATCTCCTTGGGCTGGATCGTCAATGTGAAGGAGCGTGTGGTGCAAGTGGCCACAACGCCGACATCCCGAAGTGGTTCGACGGGATAGGGTGGAGTGTTCATGTGCCAGACAGTTTAAACAGTATTTCTTGCTCAGAACTACTCGCAGCCTCTCTTGCGCTGGCAGATGGAGAAACTGCTGGCATTGGCGGAGTGCGTGAGTCCCTTGTCAAACACGGCAGCTGTAGGGAGCTGCTCCGCCGACAATACTGCGCTCAATTTCGCAGAGGTTTTGGGGGGTGGGGATCGTCACCGCGCTATCCGAGAAGGTGAAGCGCGACGTCTCGGGCTCAACGGCAATAGGTCCACAGAGAACCCATCCGAACATCGCACTAACGAGCCACCGTCATTTTTTATTAGGCGCTCCCCAAGGATGATGGGGAGGAGCTGCACTCCGAGCACCAAATCAATTGGAGAAGTTTGGTGGAACTGAGGATCGGCCAAAGAAAGATCAATCGAATTGGGGTTGATCTCATTGGAAACGGGGCGGGATGGAAGAGCGCCTGTCAAACTTTCTCTCCTCCATATGCTGTTTGATAGCCAATTTTTCACATTCATTACCCACCGCCAACAATAACAATAACAACAACAACAGCACCATTAGCATGAGCAGACAGGACTCACTTATAACACCTTCGGCAGCATCCCCATCATCGTCAGCAGCAACAGCAGCAGTAAAAGCATCAACAACAACATCATCATCAACTACAGCAGCCGCGTCGTCGTCAATTAACCCTGAGCGTCAAGCATTCCGCGCACCCATCAAGCAGGAACTAGTCGAATTCCGCAAACAAGGAAAAAATAATATTTATTATTTTGTTAAAAATTTTTGTCAAACTATCAATGTTTACTTTTTGCTATTAGTGATGGAACAAAATCCCACTATCCCTAATTACCAGTATTGTCACCACTAATCAACACTGCTTTAAAAATCTGAAACAAAAATAGGGCATATGCGACGACAAAAATACCCTAAAAACTAAAATGATAAAAATCCCTTTAATTAATTTGACAATTTTTCCCTATTTAAAGAATAATAATAACAATTTATATTTTAAAAAATCATTTTAATAATTTATGTTAATTAAGTTAAAATATGTATAATCTGTTTAATTTTGTAAATATTATAGTGTATTTATGTTTTTTTTTGTAAGACTCGATCTGAGCTCCTTCCTTAATTCAAAAATTTGTAAAGACCTAACTTAAGGTAAAATCAAATAAAAATGCCTTGCAACGATCAGTTGCTTGGCTATGGGCGATGGTTAGACATGCCAAACCAAAAAAAAACAAAATCCCACTCTCCATACCTACCAGTATTGTCAACACTAATCAACACTGCTTTAAAAATTTAAATCAAAAATATGGCATATGCTACCTTTGAATATCCTACCTAAAAGAAAATTAATAAGGGAAAAATCAAAATAATATATTAACATTGTAAATACTTCTAATAACTAGCATTGTTCGTAGGGGGCGGAAAGCTTCCTTAGGCTGGGTATGAATATATAATTGCCGGGTGCCAATAGACTTCCTTCTCGGATGGTGGGTGGGTCTGTGGAGTTTTGTGTATTAAAAACGCACGGTTTTTTCGTTTAATTTAAATGCTTTATTTCACAGAACTCGCGTATGCACTACCAAACTGGGGCTTTCGAGTTGAAAGTATAAACTTATGGATTTACGGAGTCGAACACGTCCGATTTCAATGGCGGTTTACATCAATACTACCGGTCATTCCTTCTAGTGTACGCTCCTTGCTGGTCACGATCTGGCGTGAACATGCCGCCCCCCTTGCAACAAGTTGCAATTGCCACGCTGGGCAGAGAACGGAATGGGGAGCGGCAGCGTTCTGGAGCGCCGGGATGACGGGACGAAAAATGGGGTGCTAGTTGGTGAAAATCCAGCATCGACTGGGACCGAATCCTGGGTAGCTAACCTCAGGATAGAGGTCCGTTCCGATCCTTTCAGTAGGGTGGACGCATGTTTGTTATCTCCTTGGGCTGGATCGTCAATGTGAAGGAGCGTGTGGTGCAAGTGGCCACAACGCCGACATCCCGAAGTGGTTCGACAGGATAGGGTGGAGTGTTCATGTGCCAGACAGTTTAAACAGTATTTCTTGCTCAGAAGTACTCGCAGCCTCTCTTGCGCTGGCAGATGGAGAAACTGCTGGCATTGGCGGAGTGCGTGAGTCCCTTGACAAACACGGCAGCTGTAGGGAGCTGCTCCGCCGACAATACTGCGCTCAATTTCGCAGAGGTTTTGGGGGGTGGGGATCGTCACCGCGCTATCCGAGAAGGTGAAGCGCGACGTCTCGGGCTCAAGGGCAATAGGTCCACAGAGAACCCATCCGAACATCGTCTCAACCCCCACTAACGAGCCACCAACATTTTTTATTAGGCGCTCCCCAAGGATGATGGGGAGGAGCTGCACTCCGAGCACCAAATCAATTGGAGAAGTTTGGTGGAACTGAGGATCGGCCAAAGAAAGATCAATCGAATTGGGGTTGATCTCATTGGAAACGGGGCGGGATGGAAGAGCGCCTGTCAAACTTTCTCTCCTCCATATGCTGTTTGATAGCCAATTTTTCACATTCATTACCCACTGCCAACAATAACAATAACAACAACAACAGCACCATTAGCATGAGCAGACAGGACTCACTTATAACACCTTCGGCAGCATCCCCATCATCGTCAGCAGCAACAGCAGCAGTAAAAGCAACAACAACAACATCATCATCAACTACAGCAGCCGCGTCGTCATCAATTAACCCTGAGCGTCAAGCATTCCGCGCACCCATCAAGCAGGAACTAGTCGAATTCCGCAAACAAGGAAAAATAATATTAATTATTTTGTTAAAAATTTTTGTCAAACTATCAATGTTCACTTTTTGCTATTAGTGATGGAACAAAATCCCACTATCCCTAATTACCAGTATTGTCACCACTAATCAACACTGCTTTAAAAATCTGAAACAAAAATAGGGCATATGCGACGACAAAAATACCCTAAAAACTAAAATGATAAAAATCCCTTTAATTAATTTGACAATTTTTCCCTATTTAAAGAATAATAATAACAATTTATATTTTAAAAAATCATTTTAATAATTTATGTTAATTAAGTTAAAATATGTATAATCTGTTTAATTTTGTAAATATTAAGTGTATTTATGTTTTTTTTTGTAAGACTCGATCTGAGCTCCTTCCTTAATTCAAAAATTTGTAAAGACCCAACTTAAGGTAAAATCAAATAAAAATGCCTTGCAACGATCAGTTGCTTGGCTATGGGCGATGGTTACACATGCCAAACCGAAAAAAAACAAAATCCCACTCTCCATACCTACCAGTATTGTCAACACTAATCAACACTGCTTTAAAAATTTAAATCAAAAATAGGGCATATGCTACCTTTGAATATCCTACCTAAAAGAAAATTAATAAGGGAAAAATCAAAATAATATATTAACATTGTAAATACTTCTAATAACTAGCATTGTTCGTAGGGGGGCGGAAAGCTTCCTTAGGCTGGGTATGAATATATAATTGGCGGGTGCCAATAGACTTCCTTCTCGGATGGTGGGTGGGTCTGTGGAGTTTTGTGTATTAAAAACGCACGGTTCTTTCGTTTAATTTAAATGCTTTATTTCACAGAACTCGCGTATGCACTACCAAACTGGGGCTTTCGAGTTGAAAGTATAAACTTATGGATTTACGGAGTCGAACACGTCCGATTTCAATGCCGGTTTACATCAATACTACCGGTCATTCCTTCTAGTGTAGCTCCTTGCTGGTCACGATCTGGCGTGAACATGCCGCCCCCTTGCAACAAATTGCAATTGCCACGCTGGGCAGAGAACGGAATGGGGAGCGGCAGCGTTCTGGAGCGCCGGGATGCCGGGACGAAAAATGGGGTGCTAGTTGGTGAAAATCCTGCATCGACTGGGGCCGAATCCTGGGTACCTGACCTCAGGATAGAGGTCCGTTCCGATCCTTTCAGAAGGGTGGACGTATGTTTATTATCTCCTTGGGCTGGATCGTCAATGTGAAGGAGCGTGTGGTGCAAGTGGCCACAACGCCGACATCCCGAAGTGGTTCGACGGGATAGGGTGGAGTGTTCATGTGCCAGACAGTTTAAACAGTATTTCTTGCTCAGAACTACTCGCAGCCTCTCTTGCGCTGGCAGATGGAGAAACTGCTGGCATTGGCGGAGTGCGTGAGTCCCTTGACAAACACGGCAGCTGTAGGGAGCTGCTCCGCCGACAATACTGCGCTCAATTTCGCAGAGGTTTTGGGGGGTGGGGATCGTCACCGCGCTATCCGAGAAGGTGAAGCGCGACGTCTCGGGCTCAACGGCAATAGGTCCACAGAGAACCCATCCGAACATCGCACTAACGAGCCACCGACATTTTTTATTAGGCGCTCCCCAAGGATGATGGGTAGGAGCTGCACTCCGAGCACCAAATCAATTGGAGAAGTTTGGTGGAACTGAGGATCGGCCAAAGAAAGATCAATCGAATTGGGGTTGATCTCATTGGAAACGGGGGCGGGATGGAAGAGCGCCTGTCAAACTTGGTAATACGACGGCCAATGCCTCGAATTCTCGCAGCGGATCACCGGGAGGCGAAAGTCGTAACTGACACAACGTCTCTAGGGTGCCAGCATCGCATTGTCCAATGCCACGTACTTTAGTGGATACCTTGCAGGACGGAGGATTTATTGCTTGGAACATTTTTTCAGAAATGAACGTTGCGTCTGATCCCATGTCGATCAACGCTCGTGCATGGAACTCCCTGCCTCGGTGATGGATAGTCACCCTCGCAGTACCTAGTAGGCCTTTACTACGAGTGGATGCAAAGTATCGTTGAGCGTATAGGTTGGAAGACGGAAGTGGATTGGAGTCTGAAGGTTCCCCTTGGGGTTGTGGAGACGGCTGTGAAGTGGATGATGCGTACGCGGAATGCAGCATCGTTTATGCCGTTCCTGGCAAATGCGACAATTATGTGAACTTGGGCAATAAGTCACGTAATGATCTCGTGCGAAACAGTTCAGACATAATTTCTGTTGACGGATTGTTTCTAGTCGCTCTTGATCGGACATGTCAAGAAAGCGGGGACACGTTCTGGTCGAATGGTATTCTTTCTTGCAGATCGTGCACGTTGCTCGTTGTACAGATCGCGTTGAGAAGGATATCCCAATTTTCTGTACTGGCCCCGGATCGCTCAAGAGCGGTTAAACATCCTTGAAAGGCTGTCTGCAGCTCTCGTAAAGCCGTGCCTGTTTCCTGAGCAAAGGCTGGAATCTGGAGTAGCAGCTTGGCTTGGGTCATGATGAGCAGCCGACTGTTCTCATAACGCGCGGAAAGGTTCTCCCATGCGGACTGGAAGCCTTCATTAGTCAAAGGGTATTTGGACACGATCCCCCGGGCTTCCCCTCGTGTTTTGGAGTTTAAGTGGTATAGTTTCTCCACTTCCGCTAAGCACGGATTGTTGATGTATATGGCCGTAAAAAGGTCACGGAACGTAGGCCAGGCCAGGCTATCCCCTTCGAAAACTTCAACCTCACATGGAGGCAATCTATGGCCTTGGGATGGTGGGAGCGGAAGCGTTTAAAGCGGACAACTGCTCGAGTCGCTGCCCGAACGCTGTAGCGCCACGCACGTACACCATGTAGCAGTACTCGTGCTTAGCCTTCACCGTACTGAGCATCATTTGGCTCTCCTCATCGTCTTTGGCCGTGAAGGCCTTATGGCAGCGCGCATATTCAGATTCAATGTTGGCCCAGAGCGACTTGATTTACTCCATGTGTACCTTGAGGGAGTATAAAGGCACATCTTGTTCAAGGCCCGCGCTCTCTCGCGCCTCGAAAATAGTCAAGGCGTCGCATACGGCAATAAAATCCGTCAGAGCCATGTTGGCACGTGCGCAAAATTCTTGCGAACGGGATCGCGTGATCACGGGTGACTCAGGAGACGTCGCGACTAAGGAGGGACTAAGCGGATTTGGCGAATCCCGATTTGCCGGAGGAAGAGCGCGAAGTAGGAGATGCGCTGCGGGGTCGCGATGCAGACGGAGAGCCGGAAGGGTTACGCCTGATGGTGGATGGCGTGCTAAGCGCCTTGGGTTTAGAAGGCGGGGTGGAAGGGGACGCGTTGCGGCCCGGAACTGGGAGGATAGCGGATTTCGTGCTCGCCTTGGAGGGGTCGATTGACATAATCGACGTCTTTGAAGGGGATAAGGGCTACCGAGAAAGGATATTCTCTGCCCTAGCGGATATCGGAATGAAGGAGAGACGAGTGGACTGTATGATTTAATGAACGTACGCGAGTATACACGTCGAAAATCGGTGATTATAAGGATATATAATAGGCTGGAAAGGTAACGTTATTTTATATTATAAATGTGGAGGAAAGCGCCAATTTCGCTTATAAGGATATATAATGAAATTTGTTAGTTCAATTTATAATATAAGTATAGACAAAAAAAACGGGTATCTTTCTTACAAGGATATGTAAGCGTATATTGAAATATTTGGGGAAATTTTTATTATAAGGATATATAATAAAAATGATTTTTTGTAGGTTAATTTCGAAAAGTTCAAATTTCCTTATAAGGATATATAAGCAAATATTGAAATATTCGGGGAAATTTTTATTATAAGGATATATAATAAAAAGTGATTTTTTTTTTTTTTTAGGTTAATTTCGAAAACAAATCTTCCTTATAAGGATATAAAAGGAAATGTGGAAATATTCTTACACTACAAAATAAAAAATATCGCTGAAAGGGATGTCGCTTGGATTAAAGGACGCACTAATGAGCGGCTCGCAATGGGTTTGAGCCGGTGGGTATTTCTTGTTTTATGTATTTATTGTTGTGTTGGCGATTTTGGCCGAAAAAGATAGGTCTAAGGTCGCTAGGATATGGCGAGTCCTTGGGATAATTGCCGATACAAATTTTTTTATAACAAAAAAATTGGAATTATTTACTTCGGACTTAATTGAAGCGCCAAACACCAAATATTAAATTTTCGCACTTTTGTTCGCCGTTCACACCGGAACCGAATATTTGTATTTTTATTTATTTTTCACTCAAAGTGGCCAATAATATTTTTTATGACAATGTAAATTAATTTTTAAATTAATTTAATTATTTCTGAGTCAAAAATATGTGACTTAGCAGAAAAAGGCTAAAGTCGTGACTCGTAACGACTTGGACTCGCGGGCCACCACTAACAGCGAATCAGCTGGTAGGCCTTTGTGTGGACTTTAAGTGCGAAACAAAAATTAATTTTTATCGCGTTGTGGAATATTTTCGTTGTGTTGCGTAGAAATTAATTGCGGAAAGCCAAAAACGGAGTGGCTGCAATGATTATTGGACCGTAGTGCGAGTGGCGGAGCAATGGAAAGACACTGGTGCACATATGACGAGTGTGTCTGCCGGTGTTGCGCAATTGCGGCCGCAATTTTTTTTCGGACTTTAATTTTTAGAATTTTGGATCGCACACGGATTAAGGCCACAAGGACGCACAACACAATTAGCCCACGGTAAGTGGCTTGAGAAACACACAACGCGATATTAATTTTTTTTCAGAATTTGCAGATGGCGACTGCTGGACGTACATATGTATGTAATGATGTACGGATATACATGCATATGTAGGTTTAGCCACTGTATTTGTGGTACCTAGTTTTATTATTATATTATTATTATTATTTTAGAGTTAATTGAATATTTAGACAAGTAAGTAATTTAAGAAATCGTGGTCGTCTTTTTCGTCTTTTTGTTCCGCACGTCGAACTTAACGTCTTTCGCTCTCGATGTGAACTTCTAATCTCCACGTCTCGATCTCAACTTCCGTCGTCGTCTCAATTCGCTCCTCGTTTCGTCTTAATTCGCCACTCTCGCCTTGCTCGTCAGGGCTGGTTGAATAGCGATGCCAGACTCAATCCCACAACTCGGCCATCCTAATATGCATTTGCCTCAAATGCATCTTGATCGTCTATGTCAGGTGCAATCCATGGCTTCATATAATCAGCACAAGTAGAAGTACGCCCTGGACCGTCGTTGAACGATGCATCTTTGACTACGTCGTATGTGTCTCTAGGCTTTACCTTAGTTATTCGGTAAGGACCCAAATATTTCGGCTTGAGTTTTAGTCCTCCTCCAAGATGCGTGCGTTTAATTGCCACCAGATCACCGACTTTGTATATTGATGCAGGTATGCGACGCAAATTGTATGTTCTTTTGTTTTCTTCTTGCATGCGAAGGATCTGTTGTTTCGCCTGCTACCGTAAGTCATCTCGGTCGTCTTTGAAAGTCTGGATCATCTCATCTTGAATCATCTGTTTCAGCTGCAGGTCGTCTTTTGTGTGCATCTTTATTCCAACTAATAACTCGAATGGAGTCGCGTGTGTGCTTCTGTTGTACGTTGAGTTAATGATTTGCTGTACTTTGTCAACAAACTTATACCATTTGCTGGGGTCTTCTATGGACATCTTAGATATGACGGATACTATGACAGCGTTAAGTCGTTCGACTTGCCCGTTTGCTTGTGGGAGTCCAGTCGTAACTGCGTGAAGGTCGATATTTTCACTCTTACAATACTGCATGAATTCGTCTGACGTAAACGCTGCGCCTCTGTCGGAAATAATTTGGACTGGATTTCCGAAAATTGAAGTTTGTGCCTGTAGTCTTGATATAACTTCTTTCGTAGATGTGGTTTTCGTCGGATACAACCAGCAGAACTTCGTGAAGCTGTCGATAACTGCTAGAATATGCTTGTACTGCTTGTGGGTTGACTCTAAAGGACCAAGAAAATCGATGTGAAACGTCTGAAGGGGCAGCTCTTCTTTAGGCAGTGGGTGTAGCTCTCCTTCCTTTGTAGAGCTGAGGGAACAACTATTAATTCTTCGTCATTAATTAACTTGTACAATATGCCAGCTTTCATAAAGTAGTTGTTGTGATACGTCTTTTCAGCCAGGATATCTATTATTGCCTTCAGTTCGTCGTCTTGAGCTTGAACACATTTTAGTTTACTTCGTAGAGTATCCTCGGATATCATCATAACAGGATAACGGCTTAATGCGTCGGCGTGACGTATACGACTACCTGCACGGTGCTCAACTTCAAAATCAAATTCCTGAATTTCAAGGATCCAACGAGCCACTCTAGTGCAGACATCTTTTTTATCCATGGTTTTTGCAAACGCATTGCAATCGCTTATGACCTTAAAGTGCATACCTAGGAGGTACACTCGAAACTTGCGTAAAGCTTCTACTACTGCTAAAATCTCTAACTCGTAGCTCGTGAATTTCCTCTCTGCATCCGTCGTCTTTTTGCTCATGAAGTAAATGGGATGCAACTGGCCGTCATCTGGAGATTTTTGAAGTAAAACTGCTCCGAAACCATCGATCGACGCATCTGTGTGTAATTCAGTTTCATGCTGGGGGTGAAATATTTGCAAAACCGGCTTCTGTGAAATTATTTGTTTTAGCAAATTAAAAGAATTTATCTGAGGTTCATTGAAAATAAACTTTGCGTCATTTTTTAGCAGATCAGTCTGGGGCTTAGCAATTATTGCGAAGTCCGCGATAAACTTCCGAAAGTATCCAACTAGGCCAAGAAAACTTTGGAGCTGCTTATGATTCATTGGCATTGGAAATTTGTTTACGGCTTTCGTCTTTGTATCTGAGATACATATTTTCTGGTCTTCTATAATATGTCCCAAGAACTCGACTTTATTCTTCAAAAATCGACATTTCTTTAAATTGATATTTAATCCATACTCTTCACAGCGACGTAAAACAATTTTAAGATTGGAGACAGCTTCTTCTTCGGTTTTACCTGGTATTATAATATCGTCAACATATGGAATGGCAGTACCAGCACGGGTTAAGTCACGATAAATAGCATTTACGTGCCTTTGGAATACACCAGGGGAGTTCGTCAAGCCAAAAGGTACTTTTAAAAACTGGTATTGTCCACTGTGTGTAACGAACGATGTGAATTTGCGACTCTCCTTTTCCACATCCACGTGGAAAAATCCATTCTTTAAGTCAATTGTACTAAACGTCGTTGATCCTTGCAATCGATCCAGCTGATCTTCCATCAATGGTAAGGGAAAATGGTCTCTTACTATTACCTTGTTTATCCGCCTGTAATCAATGCACAAACGTGGAGTGCCATCGCGTTTTTCACCAATACGACAGGGCTACTGAATTCGGACTCGGAATGTTCAACTATTTTGTCTTTTAACCACTGGTCGACTTGTTCATCAATGGTGCACCGTTCAGAGAACGCATATCTGCGCGGGCGCGAATATATTGGGTTATCGTCTTTTAAAACAATTCGCATTTCAACATTTGTCGTCTTAAGCTTTTCCGGTTTATAGTTCTTAATAAGTTCGGACACTTCTTTTTTTGCACTTTTTGATGCACTCGGGTTAATGTCGATTTCTATGTTTTCCGCGTCTATTTTAAATATCGAACTTATTACCGTTTCGTTTGTACCACCTTCGTATTCTTTGATTTGTACACCGTCGCGATTGATTATTATTTCAGCTTGTTTGCAAAAATCTTCTCCTAAAATCACATCATCATCTAGGAATTCCGTCGCTACTACTAGAAAGTTTACTTCAAAGTTCAGATGATTCACATTAACCGTTCCTGTGAATGCGCCACTGGGTTTCACTCTTTTATTCTTGTCGCCAAAACCGAACAGAAGAACATTGGCTTTGGTTAACTTTGGTTTTTTCAAATGTAAATACGTCGTTTGGGAAACAATACTATGTTTACTACCCGAATCAATGAAAGCTATACACTTCTGATTGTTAATCTTTATTTCTTTGCACATAAACTTTTGCTCGGACGATATTGTATTCATGTTACGTAAATTCGAGTTTTCTTCAGGTTTCTTTATTGAACAATCTTTTGCTATGTGGCCAAAATTATTGCAATTGAAGCACTTTCTTCCTTTACTTTTGTTTTCACACTTTTCAGAAACATGTCCTTTTTGTCCACAATTATAGCATTTCACGTTATTACTGCCTTTGCTTTCTGCTTTCATTTCATTTTCTCTTTTATTTTGCACATATTTATACTCATAATCTTTCGACTTTTCACGCATTTTTTCATAGCACTTGATTTTTTCTTTAAATTCTTTTAAATTATTAGCGTTGTATAAAATTGATTTATTTATACTAAGGTCATTAATTCCGTCTATTACATACTGCATTAAGGCACTGTTTTCTATTTTTCCACGTGATGCCACTTCTTTCATTTTTAGCAAATATTCTTGAACACTTTCACCTTTTTTAATTTTTCTTTCAGATAATTGTTTGTGTAAATCAGCACTGTTAATTTCCGTTTTAAATTCATTAATTAGAGATTCTTTTAAGGTTGTCCAATTCTTTATTCCCCGTTCACTCAAAACAAACATTTTTGCTAGTCCTTTAATCGCTCTTTTAGCAAAAATAAATTTTTGCAAAGTGTCCCATTGCATCATGACAGCCATATCTTCAAAATCCTCAATCCATACTTCCACTGACAATTTGTCATCACCATGGAACGATCTTAATGAGTCTTCAACATCTCGAAAATTCAAGGCGAATCTCGGTTGCACCATGCTTACATTTTGCGAACTTTCGGTATCAACATTGTTGACCGCGACTGTAGAGTTTGCGTGATTCGTTTTGTTGCTTCTGTTCTCGTTTGTTGCAGCTGTCCTAAAATTGGTTTCGTCACTTAGTATTGAAATGTTTCGTCTTCGTCTTGATTATTCGTGTTCCTATTGGCATCTCTTTCGTGTTCATCATCTTCGTCATCGTCATCTTCGTTTTGCTCATATTCCATGTTAACGTCGAACATAAAATTTACCGTGTGCAAATTGCGAAAAAGATGTGAAGTCAAATCCGTTTTATCATGCGTCAGACCCAAAATATTGCAGATTATTACAAGATCGTTATTTGATAAACTTTGCTCCACATAGGAGACTTTGCTTTGATATAAATCACTGTTAGGGCCAAAATCGAAACCCTCGAACTTTCTTAATCGTTGGCGATTGGCACGATCGCCTTCATCTTCAAAGACAAACTTGTGAAGCAGCACAATATTTGACTTTTTCTCTTTTCCGAGTGCTTCTCGCACATTCTGAAAATCTTCGAGTTTTTTCATGTTCTTTCTTTGTCTTTACACACTCACACACACTGATACAGATGAGTATGCACGTCGTATTGAGTCGTTAAAATTTAAAAATTTTCGGCGTCGTTTGGGTTTTTGGCGTCGTCTGGTTTTTTTGCGTCGCGTCGTTTTTTTCTTTTCGTCGTTTGCGTCGTTGTCGCCACCTTTCGTCGTTGATATTTTTCTTACCGTATGTTTGTCTCTTTTTCACTCACTGTTTTAACTCTATACGTTTAGCCAATTTACTCTGCACGTCTTGTTTAAGGTTTTTTTTCAAGGTTGCGCCCCTTTACTTCGTACGTCTTGCTAAGGGTTTTTTTAAGGTTGAGCCCCCATGTTTGTAGGTTTAGCCACTGTATTTGTGGTACCTAGTTTTATTATTATATTATTATTATTATTTTAGAGTTAATTGAATATTTAGACAAGTAAGTAATTTAAGAAATCGTGGTCGTCTTTTTCGTCTTTTTGTTCCGCACGTCGAACTTAACGTCTTTCGCTCTCGATGTGAACTTCTAATCTCCACGTCTCGATCTCAACTTCCGTCGTCGTCTCAATTCGCTCCTCGTTTCGTCTTAATTCGCCACTCTCGCCTTGCTCGTCAGGTCTGGTTGAATAGCGATGCCAGACCCAATCCCACACATACATATATATATGAATGGAATTTGGAATAAACGCGCACTTTATCACGATGGACAGACACAGGATAGGTCGGAGTGGTAAAGTGAGACCTTTGGAGAGGTCACGTATGGACATACAAGGGCTTAAAAGGTGGAAAGGTCGCTATAGTGGAGCGAAAATTCTCACCTTTAAGGGTGTATGCGGGTAAGTGTTAGTGAAAGGAAATAAAAATAAAATGTACAACTTAGCAGATTTCCACCGATGCGATGCTGGACGAGCGGAAGGATATCCGGCTCGAAGGACCAAATGTTCGTAGGGGGGCGGAAAGATTCCTTAGGCTGGGTATGAATATATAATTGGCGGGTGCCAATAGACTTCCTTCTCGGATGGTGGGTGAGTCTGTGGAGTTTTGTGTATTAAAAACGCACGGTTCTTTCGTTTAATTTAAATGCTTTATTTCACAGAACTCGCGTATGCACCACCAAACTGGGTCTTTCGAGTTGAAAGTATAAACTTATGGATTTACGCAGTCGAACGCGTACGATTTCAATGGCGGTTTACATCAATACTACCGGTCATTCCTTCTAGTGTGACCGCCCTCGCCGTTGGACCAAAATCCCCCTCTCCGCTCCTTGCTGGTCACGATCTGGCGTGAACAAGCATTAATCAATCAAAGACTGTACATTTATTCAAATCTGTATTAGTTTATTAAGTATATTTATATCACTGGACTCCTAACAAAATCCATAATTATGTAAAATCCATAATTATGTAAATAATGTAAAGACCTAATTTAAGGTATACACAAAAATGAAAACATTTTTTTCAGAAGGCTCACCTGCCAATACACTACTCCATAGTACAATACACGAAGAAGAGGAAGAAAAAAAAACTGTGCCACTTCCTTGGACTTTTCACAAATTTTTCTCTTCCAATGGCCTCCACTACACATCGGACGGCCACAAAGTGAAAACCAGACGCATCAGGACACCCTATGCCCTTTTCGTCCTTTGAGTGGGTTTCTCTGGTCAACCTGGCCTCACCTCCACTTCAGCATGCAGTCACTACGCCTCGATGCAACACATCTGGACTGTACCTACTCCTGCTATTGGCCTGCAATTAAAAAAGAGAAGGAAGAAGAAGAGAAAAAAAGATTGCCACTCCCATCGACTTTACAAAATTTTCTTACCCGGAATGGCCTCTACTACACGTTTGTCGGCCACAAAACGATTCCCAGATGTCTCAGGACATCCTAGTCCTTTTCCGTCCTGGCCGTCCAATTTACTTACCAACACACTTGCGATTGCTACTCAAATACTTACCTGCTGCTCCATCCTGACGACCGATACAACTCGCAATACCGATGTCCAGACTCCAAATGACCTGCAAATAGACAATAAGCATATTATTAATTAATTTACTAAAAGTTTCTGTTAAATTGTCACTTCTTTATATTTTGATACTAGTGATGGGACAAGATCCCACTATCCCTACTTACCAGTATTTGTCGAGCCCAACTAAAAATCAACCCTGCAAATTAATAATGGGAGCCAAAAAATAGGGCATATGCGACCACCAAACACCCTAAAACGTGAAAAAAAGAGAAAACTAGTAAGCAGGAATATTCAAACTAAAAGAAATTATACTATATAAATATTTTATATATTTTTATATTTTTTATATATACTACCGGTCATTCCTTCTAGTGTAGCTCCTTGCTGGTCACGATCTGGCGTGAACATGCCGCCCCCCTTGCAACAAGTTGCAATTGCCACGCTGGGCAGAGAACGGAATGGGGAGCGGCAGCGTTCTGGAGCGCCGGGATGCCGGGACGAAAAATGGGGTGCTAGTTGGTGAAAATCCTGCATCGACTGGGGCCGAATCCTGGGTAGCTGACCTCAGGATAGAGGTCCGTTCCGATCCTTTCAGAAGGGTGGACGCATGTTTGTTATCTCCTTGGGCTGGATCGTCAATGTGAAGGAGCGTGTGGTGCAAGTGGCCACAACGCCGACATCCCGAAGTGGTTCGACAGGATAGGGTGGAGTGTTCATGTGCCAGACAGTTTAAACAGTATTTCTTGCTCAGAACTAATCGCAGCCTCTCTTGCGCTGGCAGATGGAGAAACTGCTGGCATTGGCGGAGTGCGTGAGTCCCTTGACAAACACGGCAGCTGTAGGGAGCTGCTCCGCCGACAATACTGCGCTCAATTTCGCAGAGGTTTTGGGGGGTGGGGATCGTCACCGCGCTATCCGAGAAGGTGAAGCGCGACGTCTCGGGCTCAACGGCAATAGGTCCACAGAGAACCCATCCGAACATCGCACTAACGAGCCACCGACATTTTTTATTAGGCGCTCCCCAAGGATGATGGGGAGGAGCTGCACTCCGAGCACCAAATCAATTGGAGAAGTTTGGTGGACATGAGGATCGGCCAAAGAAAGATCAAACGAATTGGGGTTGATCTCATTGGAAACGGGGCGGGATGGAAGAGCGCCTGTCAAACTTGGTAATACGACGGCCAATGCCTCGAATTCTCGCAGCGGATCACCGGGAGGCGAAAGTCATAACTGACACAACGTCTCTAGGGTGCCAGCATCGCATTGTCCAATGCCACGTACTTTAGTGGATACCTTGCAGGACGGAGGATTTAGAAATCGTTTCACTCATTTACGCTTATAAACTTTTATTTTTTTCCTCGCGACAAAAAATTCCTAAATTTCTCAATATTCAACTCGGCTCAGTTGAAATAATTTCCGATTTTTTTATTTCCATTTCGCGTTTTGGTTTCTTTACTTGTGGTTCTTTACTTGTGCAAACGCAAAATCAAATTTTAACAAAACGTTTATTAACATACAACAAAATCTCCCTAGGCGGTGTTGTTGTTTTTGTTAATTCTTTTGCTCTTGCGTTTTAACATATTTCCGTTATAGCTTACTCTCGCGCCTACGCGTACAAATTGTTGTTGCATGCGTTCAATTTGACGCGCTCTCCCGCTCTTTCCTATTACTTTTTGTTCGTGCTCTCGTCTATTCCTTTCTCGCGTCTGAGTGATACGTGCTTTCGTTTTGTGCTTTTAAGCTTTAAATATATTAACACTTGTGCTCAGATCTGGTCAGTATATTTATATTTTTAAATTATTTTCTTCAATTTATTTAAAAAATTATAATGTCTGTCTGCTCCAAATGAAACTGCAAAGTTTCCACCGAGGCTAAAGATTGTCATGATTATATCTTCTGCTGGTTGTGTGAGAATCCCGTACATGTGAACTGTGCGGGTCTCACGCCGAAGATTCATGACACTATTAAAATCGGTGGAGGCTTGAAGTATGGATGTGATTCTTGCCGCGGTATCGAGAATGAGATGCGGACTTTCATGAAGCGGACTAGAGATGGCTTTACCACTCTGAGGGCTGATTTTAATAAACTCCAAGCGGAGTTTATGTCGTTGGAGGCTCAGTTTAGTAGCCTAAAGCTATTAAATGAGTCGCCTAAACGGAAAAAGACCACTCCTCGAAGTGCATCTCATGCTCCGCCGGCGTCTCTTCTCGTCCCTGGTGGGTCTTATGCCATATCTTCACCCAGTAATCAGCGCCTAATATCGTTTAAAAGCCCGGTAATTCCGGGCATTGAGGTTACTCCCATATCGCCTGGTAGTAACCTCGCATCTAATGCGAAAGTAGGCGTAGTATCCGATTTGTCCGGGCAATCTTCCAATCGAATGGAAATTGCCGATAGTTTTATCACAGGAGGCCCTGTTAGTGGCTTTGCTGCGTCAGCAGTTGCAACTCCCAATGTTGCAGCTGCTATTGTAGCACAGCCGCCAAGGGATCTTATTGGTGTTCCACCACAGAAACATGTATTTGTTTCTAGGCTTGCCCCTGAAGTCACATCTGATGATGTTATAGCCTATATTCGTTCTGTGGTTAAAGACCCGAATATTGCAGTGGAAAAGTTTAAATTTTCGTATGCCCGTGGCATTTCGTCATTTAAAATAAGTGTCTCTGCCAACAGTTTTGACACTATTTGTCATAAACGTTTTTGGCCGGAGCACATTATAGTTAAAGAATATACTGTGAAAAAGAAAAATCGGCCACCGATTCGCCTGCCAAGTGCTGCTCAAGCTACTAATACGGTTTCGCGCGCCCCAACATCTGCTGGTGTGTCAAAAAACTAGATTCGTCCCTCAATCTGGGTTACCAGAATGTGAGAGGACTGAAATCAAAACTTACTAATCTCTATGTAGATAGCCTTTCTGTTACGAATAACATTTTAGCTTTTACGGAGACGTGGCTAAAACCTGACATTGCTGATGCATCTGTATTTGCTTCAAAATTTTCTGTATTCAGATGTGATCGAACTCCTCGCGTGGGTGGAGGAGTTTTGATTGCTGTTGATGCTGCTTTACCATCTGAACAGATTCAGCCTTCTTATAATCAGGAGATTGAGTTTGTCAGTGTTAAGGTAGATTATCATTCATTTTCCGCCTACATCACTTGTTCTTATATTCCACCGCAGTCTGACATGGTGGCTTATTTAAATCATTTAGAGGCAATGCGATCTGTCTCTGCTTCAACTTCTAATCGTGATATTCTCATTGTTCTAGGAGATTTTAATTTACCTTCCATAGCATGGTCCCTTGCGGATGAGTCTACTATACTGTTGCCTTCCACGTCCCATGACTTTGTTGACGGCCTTCTTGAGATGTCCCTTTCAAGTCAATTCAGTGCGTAATACAAATGGAAGATCATTAGATCTGATATTTGTACTTGATCCTTCCAATTGTGCTGTTTCCAGGATTGAACCTTTTGTTCTTCCGGAAGATAAATTTCATCCTACTGTAAATTTAACAATTGATCTACCTTTCCTTCCACCACTACTTGGTGCTAATACGATACCTCGAACCCGATGTTTTCGTAAAACAGATTTTTGTAATTCGTGCTACAGATTGGTCTTATCTGTACAATTTATAACAACTTGTATAGACACTGGACTCAATACTAAACTTTGTCAATACTAAACGTAAGACATCAGTGCATCCGTCTTCCTTGTCGTTTGAAAATAATAAAGCTAACACTGATCAGGCAATTGCCGATATGTTTGCATTTTTTCAAGACTACCTACTCCTCAGCGAAATATCATTCAAGACTTCCGTATCCTTATCAGTTAAAAAAGTCGAACTGCATTTTTAATCCAGTGATTGATGAAAGTTCGCTTCTCAGCGTGCTTAATTTAGTGAAACCTGTGTATTCACCAGGACCTGATGGTATACCTGGTTGCGTACTCAGGTTTTGTGCAAATGCTTTATGTAAGCCAATTTTGAAGTTATTTTTGTTGTCTGTTGACTCGTCCTCCTTCCCAGCTATTTGGAAGGAATCATATATTATTCCTCTCCATAAAAATGGTAAAAAGTCCGAAGCTTCAAACTATAGGGGTATTTCCAAATTGTCTGCTATTCCTAAAGCTTTTGAAAAGATAATTACTTCTCAATTGCAACACTTCTGTAGGTCTATTATTTCGACATCCCAGCATGGGTTTGTGAAACGTAGATCCACTACCACTAACCTTTTAGAATTCACTTCTTTAACAATCGATGGATTTCGAAATGCAAAACAAACTGATGTCATATATACTGATTTCAGTAAGGCTTTTGATTCTGTTAATCATACGCTTTTGCTTATTAAGTTAAGTGATATTGGCTTTCCGCCAATTTTTCTTTGTTGGATTCGCGAGTATCTAACAAACAGAACGCAGAAGGTACTTTTCAAGTCTTCCTTTTCCAGTTCCATTTATGTGACGTCTGGGGTGCCGCAGGGTAGTCATCTGGGCCCTCTGCTTTTTACACTCTTTATTAATGATCTTCCCTCAGTTATGATACATTCGCGTGTGCTTATGTATGCTGATGACGTTAAACTTTGTTTTAGTTATAAAGATATGATTTCGCCTGCTTGCTTACAAGCCGATTTTAACAGTTTCGAGTCTTGGTGCCGGCTCAACTTGTTAAACCTCAATACTACTAAGTGTAAAGTAATGACTTTTCATAGAACTTCTCCTCAACTGGTAACCTATTTTCTTAATCATAGTCCATTGGAACGTCTAACTGAGATGAACGATTTAGGTGTGCTTATGGACAGCAAACTAACTTTTAATACCCACATTTCCAACATGGTCGGTAAAGCAATGGGTGTTCTTGGTTTTATAAAGCGGTGGTCGAAGGAATTCACCGACCCCTATATAACCAAGATTCTCTTCACATCACTTGTACGGCCTATTCTAGAGTACGGTTCTTGTGTATGGTCGCCTCAGTATGAGACGCACCAAACTAGAATAGAATCTGTACAGAAACAATTTCTGCTTTTCGCTCTTCGTGGCTTAAACTGGAATCGCAATGCCAATTTGCCTTCGTACTCCAGTAGACTTCTTTTGATTAACCTTCCTTCTCTCATTAACCGTAGAATTATGCTTGGTGTAATCTTTATGCACAAGCTTTTGAATGGTGATATAGATTCGCCTGAGTTATTATCTCAGGTTAATCTATCTGTTCCATGTAGACCTACCAGAAACTTTATTCCTTTATCTTTGACTCGCTGTACTACTAACTATGCTTTGCATGAACCCTTTCGTGTCCTTTGTGCTGACTACAATCGGTTGTACCGAGCGATCAGCACAGAGTCCTCTCTTCCTATACTAAAAACGTCTATTTTATGTTACTTAGCTCGTAATTAGCCCTAGTTATTCGATTTTATGTTTCTTGTCTTCGTCCACGCGATAACGTGTCGTACGTTATGCGACTGCGCCCCTCGGTCGGTTGGGCGGGAGGTGGGCGGAACGCCTGGGACTCGCGCGAAAAAAAAAAATGCTTGGAACATTTTTTCAGAAATGAACGTTGCGTCTGATCCCATGTCGATCAACGCTCGTGCATGGAACTCCCTGCCTCGGTGATGGATAGTCACCCTTGCAGTACCTAGTAGGCCTTTACTACGAGTGGATGCAAAGTAACGTTGAGCGTTTAGGTTGGAAGACGGAAGTGGATTGGAGTCTGAAGGTTGATGATGCGTACGCGGAATGCAGCATCGTGTTATGCCGTTCCTGGCAAATGCGACAATTATGTGAACTTGGGCAATAAGTCACGTAATGATCTCGTGCGAAACAGTTGACGGATTGTTTCTAGTCGCTTTTGATCGGACATGTCAAGAAAGCGGGGACACGTTCTGGTCGAATGGTATTCTTTCTTGCAGATCTTTCTTGATTCGGCCTGTAACTGAGCAGGAAAGGATTGAAGTCTCGCTGGAGCTATAGGCTTTCGGAAGACGTTTGGACGTGGCTGATAGCTAGGAATTAGCTGATGGACGTCGGTGGCCTCTAGCACTCGATAACGGTCTGTAAGGAATTTATTCAGATCGGCCCAGGCGGATACGGCGGTTTTGTTCGGAACGGATTGTTCCCACAAAAGAATTGTGGATTTCGGCAGCTTGCTCGTACAGATCGCGTTGAGAAGGATATCCCAATTTTCTGTACTGGCCCCGGATCGCTCAAGAGCGGTTAAACATCCTTGAAAGGCTGTCTGCAGCTCTCGTAAAGCCGTGCCTGTTTCCTGAGCAACGGCTGGAATCTGGAGTAGCAGCTTGGCTTGGGTCATGATGAGCAGCCGACTGTTCTCATAACGCGCGGAAAGGTTCTCCCATGTGGACTGGAAGCCTTCATTAGTCAAAGGGGATTTGGACACGATCCCCCGGGCTTCCCCTCGTGTTTTGGAGTTTAAGTGGTATAGTTTCTCCACTTCCGCTAAGCACGGATTGTTGATGTATATGGCCATAAAAAGGTCACGGAACGTAGGCCAGGCCAGGCTATCCCCTTCGAAAACTTCAACCTCACATGGAGGCAATCTATGGCCTTGGGATGGCGGAACGATTGGAGGCCGAGAGGGAGCGGGAGCGTTTAAAGCGGACAACTGCTCGATTCGCTGCCCGAAAGCTGTAGCGCCACGCATGTACAACATGTAGCAGTACTCGTGTTTAGCCTTCACCGTACTGAGCATCATTTGGCTCTCCTCATCGTCTTTGGCCGTGAAGGCCTTATGGCAGCGCGCATATTCAGATTCAATGTTGGCCCAGAGCGACTTGATTTGCTCCATGTGTACCTTGAGGGAGTATAAAGGCACATCTTGTTCAAGGCCTGCGCTCTCTCGCGCCTCGAAAATAGTCAAGGCGTCGCATACGGCAATAAAATCCGTGAGAGCCATGTCGGCACGTGCGCGAAATTCTTGCGAACGGGATCGCGTGATCACGGGTGACTCAGGAGACGTCGAGACTAAGGAGGGAACGCGAGAAGCGGATTTGGCGAATCCCGATTTGCCGGAGGAAGAGCGCGAAGTGGGAGATGCGCTGCGGGGTCGCGAAGCAGACGGAGAGCCGGAAGGGTTACGCCTGATGGTGGATGGCGTGCTAAGCGCCTTGGGTTTAGAAGGCGGGGTGGAAGGGGACGCGTTGCGGCCCGGAACTGGGAGGCTAGCGGATTTCTTGCTCGCCTTGGAGGGGTCGATTGACATAATCGACGTCGTTGAGCGGGATAAGGGCTACCGAGAAAGGATATTCTCTGCCCTAGCGGATATCGGAATGAAGGAGAGACGAGTGGACTGTATGATTTAATGAACGTACGCGAGTATACACGTCGAAAATCGGTGATTATAAGGATATATAATAGGCTGGAAAGGAAACGTTATTTTATATTATAAATGTGGAGGAAAGCGCCAGACAAAAAAAACGTGTATCGTTCTTACAAGGATATGTAAGCGTATATTGAAATATTTGGGGAAATTTTTATTATAAGGATATATAATAAAAATGATTTTTTGTAGGTTATTTTCGAAAAGTTCAAATTTCCTTATAAGGATATATAAGCAAATATTGAAATATTCGGGGAAATTTTTATTATAAGGATATATAATAAAAGGTGATTTTTTTTTTTTTTGTAGGTTAATTTCGAAAACAAATCTTCCTTATAAGGATATATAAGGAAATGTGGAAATATTCTTACACTACAAAATAAAAAATATCGCTGAAAGGGATGTCGCTTGGATTAAAGGACGCACTAATGAGCGGCTCGCAATGGGTTTGAGCCGGTGGGTGGTGTGGCGTGTGCTCGGGTTGGATTAAATTTGGGGGTTTTTTTTTTGTCTCTTATTACCTCAGACGTTATTTTTTTCCTCTTTTATATTTCTTGTTTTATGTATTTATTGTTGTGTTGGCGATTTTGGCCGAAAAAGATAGGTCTAAGGTCGCTAGGATATGGCGAGTCCTTGGGATAATTGCCGATAAAAATTTTTTTATAACAAAAAAATTGGAATTATTTACTTCGGACTTAATTGAAGCGCCAAACACCAAATATTAAATTTTCGCACTTTTGTTCGCCGTTCACACCGGAACCGAATATTTGTATTTTTATTTATTTTTCACTCAAAGTGGCCAATAATATTTTTTGCGACAATGTAAATTAATTTTTAAATTAATTTAATTATTTCTGAGTCAAAAATATGTGACTTAGCAGAAAAAGGCTAAAGTCGTGACTCAGTCACGACTTGGACTCGCGGGCCACCACTAACAGCGAATCAGCTGGTAGGCCTTTGTTTGGATTTTAAGTGCGAAACAAAAATTAATTTTTATCGCGTTGTGGAATATTTTCGTTGTGTTGCGTAGAAATTAATTGCGGAAAGCCAAAAACGGAGTGGCTGCAATGATTATTGGACCGTAGTGCGAGTGGCGGAGCAATGGAAAGACACTGGTGCACATATGACGAGTGAGTCTGCCGGTGTTGGCAATTGCGGCCGCAATTTTTTCGGACTTTAATTTTTAGAATTTTGGATCGCACACGGATTAAGGCCACAAGGACGCACAACACAATTAAGTGCGAAACAAAATTAATTTTTATCGCGTTGTGCAATATTTTCGTTGTGTTGCGTAGAAATTAATTGCGGAAAGCCAAAAACGGAGTGGCTGCAATGATTATTGGACCGTAGTGCGAGTGGCGGAGCAATGGAAAGACATTGGTGCACATATGACGAGTGTGTCTGCCGGTGTTGCGCAATCGCGGCCGCAATTTTTTTCGGACTTTAATTTTTAGAATTTTGGATCGCACACGGATTAAGGCCACAAGGACGCACAACACAATTAGCACACGGTAAGTGGCTTGAGAAACACACAACGCGATATTAATTTTTTTCACACTTTGCAGATGGCGACTGCTGGACGTACATATGTATGTAATGATGTACGGATATACATACATACATATATATATGAATGGAATTTGGAATAAACGCGCACTTTATCACGATGGACAGACACAGGATAGGTCGGAGGGTAGGTAAAGTGAGACCTTTGGAGAGGTCACGTATGGACATACAAGGGCTTAAAAGGTGGATTGTGGGGGAATTTTTTCATTTTTAAGGTTGTATGGGGGGAAAGTGTAAGAAAAGAAAAAAGATCGCTATAAGTGGGGCGAAAATTTCACAACTTTTAATATTTGCACCTGGACGAGCGGAAGGATATCCGGCTCGAAGGACCAAATGTTCGTAGGGGGGCGGAAAGCTTCCTTAGGCTGGGTATGAATATATAATTGGCGGGGGCCAATATACTTCCCTCTCGGGGGGGTGGGTTTTTTGTTGGTTTTTTTTTTAAAAAAAACGCGCTGTTTTTTTTTTTATTTAAATTTTTTTTTTTCCCAGAACTCGCGTATGCACTACCAAACTGGGGCTTTCGAGTTGAAAGTTTAGATCCATATTACTATACAAAATTTGTAAAGAAAAAAACATTTTTTTCAGAAGGCTCACCTGCCAATACATTGCTCCATAGTACGTATTGTAAGAAGAGGAAGAAAAAAAAAACTGTGCCACTTCCTTGGACTTTTCACAAATTTTTCTCCTCCAATGGCCTCCACTACACATCCGACGGCCACAAAGTGAAAACCAGACGCATCAGGACACCCTATGTCCTTTTCGTCCTTTGAGTGGGGTTCTCTGGTCAACCTGGCCTCACCTCCACTTCAGCATGCAGTCACTACGCCTCGATGCAACACATCTGGACTGCACCTACTCCTGCTATTGGCCTGTAATTAAAAAAGAGATGGGAAAAGAAGAGAAAAAAACATTGCCACTTCCTTCGACTTTACCAAATTTTCTCACCCGGAATGGCCTCTACTACACGTTTGGCGGCCACAAAACGATTCCTAGATGTCTCAGGACATCCTAGTCCTTTTTCGTCCTGGCCGTCCAATTTGGTCCCAATTGACCAAAGCTTCTCAGTACCTGCAAATTAATAAGACGAAGATGACTACCACACTACTTGACGACTCTACTCACCTGATCCGGCCTCTAGTCCTGCCATCCACAATTCGTACCTAAACAAAGAAGAAAACAATTAATAATAAAGCTCTGGAAATTACTCACCTGTGACGTCACGCCAATATCCACATACTTACCGACAATGCGATTGCTACTCAAATACTTACCTGCTGCTCCATCCTGACGACCGATCCAACTCGCAATACCGATGTCCAGACTCCAAATAACCTGCCAGTAGATAATAAGCATATAATTAATTAATTTACTAAAAATTTCTGTTAAATTGTCACTTCTTTACATTTTGATACTAGTGATGGGACCCCACGATCCCTACTTACCAGTATTTGTCGAGCCCAACTAAAAATCAACCCTGCAAATTAATAATGGGAGCCAAAAAATAGGGCATATGGGACCACCAAACACCTTAAAACGTGAAAAAAAAGAAAACTAATAAGCAGGAAAATTCAAACTAAAAGAAATTATACTATATAAATATTTTATATATATTTAACACTTAACTTTACTCAACCAAATTCTGTTATACTGTTAAAAAAGAAAACTAGTAAGCAGAAAAATTCAAACTAAAAGAAATTATACTATATAAATATTTTATATATATTTAACACTTAACTTTACTCAACCAAATTCTGTTATACTGTTTAAATTTGTAATTTCTAATTAAGTGTATTTATGTTTTTGTAGGACTCATTATGAGCTCCTTTCTTCTTAAAGTAAAGACCTAAGTTAAGGTATACACAAATAAAAATGCCTTGCAACGATCGTTGCTCGGCCATAGGCAATGCATCGACATGCCAGACTGAAAACTCACCTGTGACATCACGACAATATACACATACTTACCGACAATGCGATTGCTGCTCCAATACTCACCTGCTACTCCATCCTGACGACCGATGCAAATCGCAACATTGATGTCCACACTCCAGATAACCTGCAAATAGATAATAAGCATATTATTAATTATTTTGTTAAATATTGTTCGTAAAATTATCATTGTTTACATTTTTGCTATTAGTGATGGAGCAAAATCCCACTATCCCTACTTACCAGTATTGTCACCACTAATCAACACTGCTTTAAAAATTTAAACCAAAAATAGAGCATATGCGACCTATAAACACGCTACCTAAAAAGAAAAAGAAAATTAATAAGGGAAAAATCAAAATAATATATAAAGACTGCAAATATTTTTAATAACTAATTATAATTATCCAAAGACTGTACATCTATTCTGTTTTGTATAATTTATTAAGTATATCTATGTCACCGGACTCAACAGGAGATCCATAATTATTATAAAAAATTTGTAAAGACCTAATTTAAGGTAGGCGATGCATCGACATGCCAAACTGAAAACAAAAATTGTAATAGTGTTATATTGGAAGTCAATAGGAAGAGAGAAAACTATGCTGAAGAATGTCACATCGCTGTCACTACGCTGTACTTCATATAGAAAAACAAAAAGTAAAGCAGCGAAAGATTCAGCCAAAGATGTCGTTCTTTGGTGTCTACATTCCGCCATCTAAGGAAGTCTTCGAGGGCACGGCATCCAAATGTGCAGGTTCCATAGCGGTTCCATATCAGAACTTCTCCAGATGGGATGACAGCAGCAGCAACATCTACGACGTCCGCTGGCACAAATGATATGATGACAAACGACTACAAATACGAAGATCCAGAATATCCACCGGACTCGGCGCTTTGACTTATCTTCATGGAAAAAGCCAAGGCCATGGATGTGCTGCGTATCTACAAAGAGGGAAGACTGCATTTCCGAATCGTGAGCAGGCGGAGAGCTATGTCCAATTCGGTTTCGAAAGCATCGATTCATTGAAACGTTTCGGTAAATCGTCATCCACCAACAAGACAGCCAATAAGACCAACCCAAATTCTTCAAGTAACAGTATGAGAAGTGGCGGAGGCAGCAGCTCTACTGACAGTGGCGTCGGTGACGCTGTGAACCCATCGGTGTATAGCCCATCATCCACTAGTGGGAATTCAGCTGGGTCGCCTCTCTCCTCCATATGCTCTTTTATAGTCAATTTTTCACATTCATTACCCACTGCCAACAATAACAATAACAACAACAACAGCACCATTAGCATGAGCAGACAGGACTCACTTATAACACCTTCGGCAGCATCCCCATCATCGTCAGCAGCAACAGCAGCAGTAAAAGCAACAACAACAACATCATCATCAACTACAGCAGCCGCGTTGTCGTCAATTAACCCTGAGCGTCAAGCATTCCGCGCACCCACCAAGCAGGAACTAGTCGAATTCCGTAAACAAGGAAAAAATATTAATTATTTTGTTAAAAATTATTGTAAAACTATCAATGTTTACTTTTTGCTATTAGTGATGGAACAAAATCCCACTGTCCCTAATTACCAGTATTGTCACCACTAATCAACACTGCTTTAAAAATCTGAAACAAAAATAGGGCATATGCGACGACAAAAATACCCTAAAAACTAAAATGATAAAAATCCCTTTAATTAATTTGACAATTTTTCCCTATTTAAAAAATAATAACAATTTATATTTTAAAAAATCATTTTAATAATTTTTGTTAATTAAGTTAAAATATGTATAATCTGTTTAATTTTGTAAATATCTATTAAGTGTATTTATGTTTTTTTTTGTAGGACTCAATCTGAGCTCCTTCCTTAATTCAAAAATTTCTAAAGACCTAACTTAAGGTAAAAACAAATAAAAATGCCTTGCAACGATCAGTTGCTTGGCTATGGGCGATGGTTAGACATGCCAAACCGAAAAAAAAACAAAATCCCACTATCCATACTTACCAGTATTGTCACCACTAATCAACACTGCTTTATAAATTTAAATCAAAAATAGGGCATATGCGACCTTTAAATATCTTACCTAAAAGAAAATTAATAAGGGAAAAATCAAAATAATATATTAACATTGTAAATACTTCTAATAACTAGCATTAATCAATCACAGACTGTACATCTATTCAAATCTGTATTAGTTTATTAAGTATATTTATATCACTGGACTCATAACGAGATCCATAATTACTATAAAAAATTTGTAAAGACCTAATTTAAGGTATACACAAATAAAAGTGCCTTGCAACAGTTAGTTGCTCGGCCATAAGCGATGCATCGACATGCCAGACTGAAAACATTTTTTTCAGAAGGCTCACCTGCCAATACATTGCTCCATAGAGAGAGAGGAAGAAAAAAAAAACTGTGCCACTTCCTTGGACTTCTCACAAATTTTTCTCCTCCAATGGCCTCCACTACACATCGGACGGCCACAAAGTGAAAATATAAAGTGGACAATATACACATACTTACCGACAATGCGATTGCTGCTCCAATACTCACCTGCTACTCCATCCTGACGACCGAGTATTAGTGATGGAACAAAATCCCACTATCCCTACTTACCAGTATTGTCACCACTAATCAACACTGCTTTAAAAATTTAAACCAAAAATAGAGCATATGCGACCTATAAACACGCTACCTAAAAAGAAAAAGAAAATTAATAAGGGAAAAATCAAGATAATATATTAGGACTGCAAATATTTTTAATAACTAATTATAATTATCCAAAGACTGTACATCTATTCTGTTTTGTATAATTTATTAAGTATATCTATGTCACCGGACTCAACAGGAGATCCATAATTATTATAAAAAATTTGTAAAGACCTAATTTAAGGTAAACGATGCATCGACATGCCAAACTGAAAAAAAAAATTGTAATAGTGTTTTATTGGAAGTCAATAGGAAGAGAGAAAACTATACTGAAGAATGTCACATATATATACTACGCTGTACTTCATATAGAAAAACAAAAAGTAAAGCAGCGAAAGATTCAGCCAAAGATGTCGTTCTTTGGTGTCTACATTCCGCCATCTAAGGATGTCTTCGAGGGCACGGCATCGAAATGTGCAGGTTCCATAGCGGTTCAATATCAGAACTTCTCCAGATGCGATGACAGCAGCAGCAACATCTACGACGTCCGCTGGCACAAATGATATGATGACAAACGACTACAAATACGAAGATCCAGAATATCCACCGGACTCGGCGCTTTGGCTTATCTTCATGGAAAAATCCAAGGCCCTGGATGTGCTGCGTATCTACAAAGAGGGAAGACTGCATTTCCGAATCGTGAGCAGGCGGAGAGCTATGTCCAATTCGGTTTCGAAAGCATCGAGTCATTGAAACGTTTCGGTAAATCGTCATCCAACAACAAGACGGCCAATAAGACCAACCCAAATTCTTCAAGTAACAGTATGAGAAGTGGCGGAGGCAGCAGCTCTACTGACAGTGGCGTCGGTGACGCTGTGAACCCATCGGTGTATAGCCCATCATCCACTAGTGGGAATTCAGCTGGGTCGCCTCTCCTCCATATGCTCTTTTATAGCCAATTTTTCACATTCATTACCCACTGCCAACAATAACAATAACAACAACAACAGCACCATTAGCATGAGCAGACAGGACTCACTTATAACACCTTCGGCAGCATCCCCATCATCGTCAGCAGCAACAGCAGCAGTAAAAGCAACAACATCACCATCAACTACAGCAGCCGCGTTGTCGTCAATTAACCCTTAGCGTCAAGCATTCCGCGCACCCACCAAGCAGGAACTAGTCAAATTCCGCAAACAAGGAAAAAATATTATTAATTATTTTGTTAAAAATTTTTGTAAAACTATCAATGTTTACTTTATGCTATTAGTGATGGAACAAAATCCCACTATCCATACTTACCAGTATTGTCACCACTAATCAACACTGCTTTATAAATTTAAATCAAAAATAGGGCATATGCGACCTTTAAATATCCTACCTAAAAGAAAATTAATAAGGGAAAAATCAAAATAATATATTAACATTGTAAATACTTCTAATAACTAGCATTAATCAATCAAAGACTATACATCTATTCAAATCTGTATTAGTTTATTAAGTATATTTATATCACTGGACTCATAACGAGATCCATAATTACTGTAAAAAATTTGTAAAGACCTAATTTAAGGTATACACCAATAAAAGTGCCTTGCAACAGTTAGTTGCTCGGCCATAGGCAATGCATCGACATGCCAGACTGAAAATATTTTTTTCAGAAGGCTCACCTGCCAATACATTGCGCCATAGTACAATACACCAAGAAGAGGAAGAAAAAAAAAACTGTGCCACTTCCTTGGACTTTTCACAAATTTTTCTCCTTGAATGGCCACCACTACACATCCGACGGCCACAAAGTGAAAACCAGACGCATAAGGACACCCTATGTCCTTTTCGTCCTTTGAGTGGGTTTCTCTGGTCAACCTGGCCTCACCTCCACTTCAACATGAAGTCTCTACGCCTCGATGCAACACATCTGGACTGCACCTACTCCTGCTATTGGCCTGCAATTAAAAAAGAGAAGGAAGAAGAAGAGAAAAAAAACATTGCCACTTCCTTGGACTTTACCAAATTTTCTTACCCGGAATGGCCTCTACTACACGTTTGGCGGCCACAAAACTATTCCTAGATGTCTTAGGACATCCTAGTCCTTTTTCGTCCTGGCCGTCCAGTTTGGTTCCAATTGGCCAAAGCTTCTCCTCAGTACCTGCAAATTAATAAGACGAAGATGACTACCACACTACTTGACGACTCTATTCACCTGATCCGGCCTCTAGTCCTGCCATCCACAATGCGTACCTAAACAAAGAAGAAAACAATTAATAATAAAGCTCTGGAAATTACTCACCTGTGACGTCACGCCAATATCCACATACTTACCGACAATGCGATTGCTACTCAAATACTTACCTGCTGCGCCATCCTGACGACCGATCCAACTCGCAATACCGATGTCCAGACTCAAAATGACCTGCAAATAGATAATAAACATATTATTAATTAATTTACTAAAAATTTCTGTTAAATTGTCACTTCTTTACATTTTGATACTAGTGATGGGACAAGATCCCACTATCCCTACTTTCCAGTATTTGTCGAGCCTGTTGGAATTTGCCTCCTAAATATCTCTGCGATATCAGACGCGCAGTTTGTGTAAAGAAGAGACGTTTATAGTTAAGGATGGATATTACAAACGTAGATTTTATTTCGGCTTATTTCATTGCGACCGTTCAGTACAAACTTCTGAAGCGAATAGGAAGTCTGTCAGCCAAGTGCTGCCAGATCTCCCATACTAACTAAGGGATGCCAGATTGCTACTTTGATAATTATAGGTGGCGCTAATTTCGAACACACCCCCTAAAATTATTAATCCTAAATACAAGTCAGTCCTGACGATAAACTACATTCATTGTGTTTCTTGCCGCTTAGGCCTTTTGTTAGGACATCTGCTGCCATTTGTTCCGTAGGCATATATTCTACTGAAATGTCGCCACTCTTATACATCTCCTGGATAAAGTGGTGACGCACGTCAATGTTTGTTTTCTACGTGGACGGAATCCAAAACCTTTGACCAAATGTTGTGCGCTCTGGTTGTCGTTGAAAGTGGGCACAGTTTCACTTTTTATACCGATCCTGCTCAGCAGAGCTTTTATGTATAATGCCTCTTTTACTGCTTCCGACATGGCCAAGTACTCCGATTCTGTACTTGACAATGCAAAAGTACGTTGCTTCCGTGCCTCCCAGCTTATGGCGGCACCGGCCAATATAAATGCTTGGCCTGAATAGGAGCGGCGGTCCGTTAAATTGCCGCCCCAGTCTGCATCAACCACGCCAAAAAGATCATCTCCTGTCTTCTTGTATAGAACTCCCGTTGTCTTTGTGCCACTAAGATAACGTAGGATGCGTTTTGATGCCTTCCAGTGATCAACTGTGTAGTTTGAGTTGAACTGACTCAAAAAACTCACTGCATACGCTATGTCTGGACGAGTGGTTACTGAAAGAAACATTAAAGAACCAACTAATTTTTGATATGGATACTCATCCATCTCGTCCTCATCAAAATTTAGCCGGGCTCCGCAATGCTGATCTTGCTTCTATGGGTGTCATCGCCGGTTTACAATCTGTCATGCCAAATCTCTTCAATATGGCATCGATGTACTTCTCTTGGGAAACGCGTTGCTGCTCTCTGTTCTGGTTGAATTCTATGCCCAAACATGTCTTCACTGCCCCAAAGTCCTTCATCTTGAAAGTCTTGCCAAGATGTGCTTTTGTTTGCTGCAACCATTCCGGATGATTTGATGCTATTAACAAATCATCGACATATTTTGTGATGATCAAAAGTTTTCCTTTTATCTTTTTCACAAATAGGCAAGGGTCCTGTTCCGTGGCCTCTAGTCCGATTTCTTGCAGCTACGTTGTCAGTTTGCAATACCATTGTAGTCCAGACTGACGTAATCCGTACAAAGCTCTCTTTATCAGGCAAACGGGATCTCGCATCTCTGTTATGGCTTTGCGCCATTGGTTTGCCGACCTTTTGTACTCTGCCTTGGGGCGTTGTTGTTTCGATCCAATAAGAGCTCCAGAGTTTAACTTTTGCATAAACTCATTAAAATTTTCTGGAATGTCCATATATACTTTTTCTTCCAGTTCATCGTTGAGGTAAGCTGTGACCACATCCATTTGATGGATCTCCATGTCACATTCTGCCGATAGGGCTGCCAGCAGTCTAACCGATGTAAAACGTGCCACGTATTCCCCACGTTTCATGATAGTCTTCGCCGGGTTTTTGCGCATATCCTTTTGCGACTAAGCGCGCCTTCTTTCGGGCTGTTGAAGTGCCGTCATCTTTTGTTTGGAAAACAAACTCATCTTCCATAGCTCTAGTCCAGTTTATGGCATCGTCGCCGCTTTGGGCCTCCTTGATAGTTAATGGATCATCTGTAGCTGCCGCAAATGCCATCTCGCACTCCTCGAAGATTTCCTCGCCTGAGTGTGCATCATCCTCTTGATCATCCTGCTCGTCTACAGGAACATTTCTTATTTGTTGATAGACTTTCCGTGGTCTACCACGCTGACCAGTCCTTAGCAGCTTTGGTCGGCTATGGAAGATGTCTCAATGGTTGATCTTCCAATTCAGTATCGTCACTTGATGAACTACTCTCAGTCTCATCTGCTTGACCGTTAAGTTGGATACTAACGCCATGTTCCGGCTCGTCGTAGAATTCCTGAAATTCGCTTTTGAATCCTGAAACATGCATAAATTTAACATCGCTGCTTGTTAAAATTGTACGCCTTTTTGGTTGATACAGTCGATAGGCCTTCGACTCCGTTGAATATCCCAGCAATATGCACTCTTCCGATCTTGATTCAAACTTGCCCTTGTTTTTGCCCTTTATTAGTGCATATGCTTTTGTGCCGAAAGTACGCATGTGTCTTACTGTAGGCACCTTTGATGTCCAATACGTATATGGCAAATCTCCAGATAACCCTTTTGTGGGGCATCTATTCCTGATGTAACACGCCGTGTTAATCGGTTCCGCCTAGAATGAAGGTGGAGCACCTGCTTGCTTCATCATACACCTGGCCATCTCTACCAGTGTACGATTTTGTCTCTCAGCTATACCATTCTGTTGAGGTGTGTGTGGCACAGTCAGTCGTCGGCCAATCCCATGTTTCCTCAAATACTCATCGAATCTCTTGTTTCGATACTCAGTTCCGTTATCAGTCCGCAACATCTTTATCTTGTGACCTGTAACATTCTCAACGAAAGATTTATATGATTTGAATACATCGAAAACTTCCGGTTTTTGCTTGAGAAAATAAACTGAACAATAACGGGAAAAATCATCTGTAAATGTGATAAAATACTTATATCCACACAGGTCGCTGTGGACAATTTCCAACGTCTGCTTCGATCTCTTCTCGATTGAACTTTTGTAATGATTTGCTGCCTGCTTTTCGCTTATACAAATCTCACACTGTGATAGCTTCGCATTCTCCTTTATTTTTATACCATGCACTTTTCCAGCTTTGGATAAACTTTTCAAGTCACGCTCGTTTAAATGACCCATACGGTGATGCCAGAGATCGATCTCACTCTCCTTGTCACCCACATTATTCGCTTCATTTTCTCTATCTTCAATAATGTAATAGAGATTTGCAAATCTATGAGCTCGAAGCCAGACTTGCTTATTATTTTTCATAATAACTGCTTCATTCTTAGGAAATCTTACTTCGTATCCCTTGTCGGTGATTCTCGATACCGACAGCAGATTTTGTCGTAAGTCGGACACATACAGAACTTCTTTCAGCACTATTCCATTAGTATGCAGTTTCTCTTTCACTTCTACCTTTCACCTTTGCGGTATTGTTGTTGGCCAAATGCAGTGTCTTGTCAATGTTCTCTACTTGATCAAATGCATTTTTATTTGAACTCATGTGTGCCGTCCAGCCGCTGTCAAGACACCACAAGGTTTTTTTCCTTTCTGTATTGAACTCATGTTCGCCAATATTTTGTGCTTCTGGTTTACTTTGCCGTTTGTTCTCTTTTGGCTCTCCTCTCTCTTTCTTTGCACTCGGTCTCTTTTTACTTTAACAGTTACGAGCAAAATGTCCAATCTTGTCACACACGAAACATTTTCGTGTTTCTCTTTGCATTTTTTCTTCTTTGTCGTTGCCTTTGTGGCGGTTTACATATAACGCGTTTTGCTCTTCACGATCACTTTTCGCTTTGCGCGCTTGATTCCTCTAATATCATCACACGCAGAATATCAGGGCTGGGCAATTCATCACGTGTCTCTATTGCGCATCGGAAAGTTTCATAGGAATCAGGCAAACTGTACAATAAAAAAATTACGAGCAAGTTGTCGCCAATTGTTACACCTATTTCTTTTAGTTTCTTTACCGCGTCGAAAAATTCATTTATATGTTGACGCGCATCACTACCCTCACACATACGGGATAGCGCCACTCGTTTGAGTAAACGCCTTTCGAAGGCCCTTTGGATTGAAATGTTTCCTCCAATTTCAACCAATAGTCTCTTGCTGATACACAGTTCTCAATCAGTCCCAATTCCGATGTACTGATTGACAGCAAAATATCTGCTCGAGCTTTTTCATCATGTGTTTGCCACGCTGCTCGATCTGTTCCCTCCTCTGGACAGGCCTTGGATCCATTCACATACTGCCATAAATCGCTTTTCACGAGAATGGCGCACATTCGCAATTTCCACGTGTCATAGTTCTCCGCGTTGAGCGGTTCTATATTAATAAACGCATTTGCCATTTTGCACGGCTTTTCTGTTCTTTTAATTACACAAATGGGCCTGGGCCCATAACCTGTTGGGATTTGCTTCCTAAATATCTCTGCGATATTAGACGCGCAGTTTGTGGATGGATATTACAAACGTAGATTTTATTTCGGCTTATTTCATTGCGACCGTTCAGTACAAACTTCTGAAGCGAACAGGAAGTCTGTCAGCCAAGTACTGCCAGATCTCCCATACTAACTAAGGGATGCCAGATTGCTACTTTGATAATTATAGGTGGCGCTAATTTCGAACAGAGCCCAAATAAAAATCAACCCTGCGAATTAATAATGGGAGCCAAAAAATAGGGCATATGCGACCACCAAACACCCTAAAACGTGAAAAAAAAGAAAACTAGTAAGCAGGAAAATTCAAACTAAAAGAAATTATACTATATAAATATTTTATATATATTTAACACTTAACTTTACTCAACCAAATTCTGTTATACTGTTTAAATTTGTAATTTCTAATTAAGTGTATTTATGTTTATGTAGGACTCATTATGAGCTCCTTTCTTATTACCTATATTTGTAAAGACCTAAGTTAAGGTATACACAAATAAAAGTGCCTTGCAACGATCAGTTGCTCGGCCATAGGCAATGCATCGACATGCCAGACTGAAAACTCACCTGTGACATCACGACAATATACACATACCGACAATGCGATTGCTGCTCCAATACTCACCTGCTACTCCATCCTGACGACCGAGCCAAATCGCAACATTGATGTCCACACTCCAGATAACCTGCAAATAGATAATAAGCATATTATTAATTATTTTTCTAAAAATTTGTTCGTAAAATTATCATTGTTTACATTTTTGCTATTAGTGATGGAACAAAATCCCACCATCCCTACTTACCAGTATTGTCACCACTAATCAACACTGCTTTAAAAATTTAAACCAAAAAAAAAACCTATAAACACCCTAAAACACTAATTAACTTTTTGCTATTATTGATGGAACAAAATCCACTATCCCTAATTACCAGTATTGTCACCACTAATCAACACTGCTTTAAAAAAAAAAAAATAGGGATATCGACAATTTATATCCTAAAATAAAAAAATGATAAAAATCCCTTTAATTAATTTGACAAATTTTCCTTTTAAAAAAATAATAAAATTTATATTTATAAAAAATCATTTTAATAATTTATGTTAATTAAGTTAAAATATGCATAATCTGTTTAATTTTGTAAATATCTATTAAGTGTATTTATGTTTTTTTTTGTAGGACTCAATCTGAGCTCCTTCCTTAATTCAAAAATTTGTAAAGACCTAACTTAAGGTAAAAACAAATAAAAATGCCTTGCAACGATCAGTTGCTTGGCTATGGGCGATGGTTAGATATGCCAAACCGAAAAAAAAAATCCCACCTACTTACCAGTATTGTCACCACTAATCAACACTGCTTTAAAAATTTAAATCAAAAATAGGGCATATGCGACCTTTGAATATCCTACCTAAAAGAAAATTAATAAGGGAAAAATCAAAATAATATATTAACATTGTAAATACTTCTAATAACTAGCATTAATCAATCAAAGACTGTATATCTATTCAAATCTGTATTAGTTTATTAAGTATATTTATATCACTGGACTCATAAGAAGATCCATAATTACTATAAAAAATTTGTAAAGACCTAATTTAAGGTATACACAAATAAAAGTGCCTTGCAACAGTTAGTTGCTCGGCCATAGGCGATGCATCGACATGCCAGACTGAAAACATATTTTGCAGAAGGCTCACCTGCCAATACATTGCTCCATAGTACAATACACGAAGAGGAAGAAAAAAAAACTGTGCCACTTCCTTGGACTTTTCACAATGGCCTCCACTACACATCGGACGGCCACAAAGTGAAAACCGGACGCATCAGGACACCCTATGTCCTTTTCGTCCTTTGAGTGGGTTTCTCTGGTCAACCTGGCCTCGCCTCCACTTCAGCATGCAGTCACTACGCCTCGATGCAACACATCTGGACTGCACCTACTCCTGCTATTGGCCTGCAATTAAAAAAGAGAAGGAAGAAGAAGAGAAAATAAAGTAAGTAAGTCGCCGGGCCGACTTGGATATACCATGCATTAGGTGAAGAGATGTATATTAAATTTCTTTAAACCCTTTTTTTTGTGAAAAGGGCCCTTTAGCCCCCCCGACCAAATCGGTGATTTCCAGCATATGCTATCTCGCTCTTTTTTGCGTGCATCTGCCTTGCACCGCAATGGGTGAAAAACGTTTCTATGTATAACTCAGCCATTTTTATTCCGATTCTTGTGATATTTGGTGGGATGATAGATATACGTGACATGTATTAGTGCGCCAAATTAAATTACGATACGATAAATATTTCGGGTGAAAATCGAATTTCGGGGGCGGAAGGGGGCGTGGCAAAAATTTGAAACAAACTTGGTCTGCGTGCATACTGCACGCATCTTATGTCGAAATCCGATAGCTCTATATTTTATAGTTCCCGAGATATGGAGGCTCAAAATATGGTTTTTCAAATAGCGGGGGCGGAAGGGGGCGGCCTGCAGAGCAAACGGGTCTACATGCCAAGTTTGGTAGCTCTAGCTCTTATAGTCTCCGAGATCTCGATGATCCTACAGACGGACAGACAGACGGACATGTCTCAATCGACTCGGCTATTGATACTGATCAAGAATATATATATATCGGCGAGTTAAGGGATTCAGGGTTTCCTGAATCGTTGATTCCGTTGTTGGCTTCCATTTTTTCCACTAGTTTTGTGCAGCGAATTCCAGAAGGAAAAGAGACTGAATTCTCTCAACCGCACACCGAGCCACACTCGATGACAGCCTATGCTGTCATCGCACATATCTAGTGTTAAACAATTCTACATTCATTAATTATTCATTACTTAGCACTGATCAATTCGCCTTAACAGAAGGCACACAATTCAAATTATTAGAAATGCCTAATTCAATCTCCGATACGGTCATCCTGACAAATTACACGTCCTCGTGTAGCAAGAGTATAAACCACCTTTACAATCATCATTTTCACATCTTTGTTTTTACTAACTGAACCAAAAACATTCTGTTTTATGCAGTTTGACAAATCCAGTTTAATGTTAATTCAAAATCTCTTATTCGCTATAACATATTTCGTAACTAAAAATTCTTATTTCATATTTTTCTACTTGCCTATTTCAACATTTGTTTGTTCATATTTCTTTTACAATTCATTAAACATTACAATGTTTTCAATATTTTCTTATTTTATAACCTCCACATTTTCATTCTTATCAAACAACATTTTCGATTTTAGTTTTACAAACATTCTCTTTTCTTTATGTTCTCATTTACGTTTCAAGAATCCACGGCAAGGTACCACCACGTAGCATCGACAACAACACTCTTTCTAAAAACATCATTCCCCTAGTGCCTCATTCACTAGTCCATACGGTCTGTTTCACCCGTCTCTTTATCACAGTCTTTTCCAACTGTTTCCATACGGTCTGTTTCACCCGTTTCACCACAGTCTCTTCCAACTGTGCCATTACGGTCTGTTTCACCCGTTTCACCAGAGAACATACTCTTCTCCGCGATATCTGTGCCATTACGGTCCTGATTCACCTGCGTTCACCGTAAACTATCAAGTCAGTACTCATACTCCGTCGATATCCAGACATGGACTTCAACGTATATCTATCGCCTTCTAATACTTCTATGACCATAAAAGGTCCACGAAACTTAGGGTCCAACTTAGTCTGTTGTCTCTCACTATTTTTGATCAGAACATAATCTCCCTTACTGAATCTGACTACTTTTGCCTCGTCTTTATCAAATCTAAGTTTGTCATAGCTTGCTGCATTGTGCATATTTCTTGTAGCCTGAGATCTTTGTTCATTTAAGTCTATCGCTGTCTCATCATCATCAATGGGAACTAATCCTAATGGTCGAGCACTCTAACCGATTAATAATTCTAACGGACTCGATGAAATACTACTTCGATACAATTTCCAGTTATCATTACATCACTTGTGATTTGAATTGACGAAAATACACTAACATCACCAATTCCACTCAATGATACTACATTATTTGTTCTTTTCCCAAACAGTTTGTTTGCTATGCTCTCTTTGACTAACGAGCATTCTGCGCCTGAATCAAATGTAATCGGAAAATTCTCACCTCGGTGCAACATAATTGCTTTTGGTTCATCAACGACACATAGGTTAACCCTCTTATGCACACGTGACCCTGCGTCACCATCCGAACTCTTGGGGCATTGAGTAGAGATGTGTCCCGGCTCGTGACATGGATAGCATGTCACGACTTTAGCACGCACTGACGAAGCTCGATGACCTTCTCTAGATGTAGAAGGTTTCTGCACTCTGCATTCCGACTTCCTGTGTCCAAGCTTCCCACATGAGTAACATTTGATTGGCAATGTGTTAGCACGCTTTGCAATTGAATAATCGTCTGAAGAGCTGGACCGCTTATTGTCAAACGAAAAGACTTGTAACTCGGACTGTAAGTCTCGTCTGCTGCGAATAGTCCCTGTGTACGCAATTCGTTGTAGTCTGCGGTCATAGTTTGCTAAATGACCAAGAACAATCGATGCAGTAATTTGCTCATGGTCCATGCCGCGCCATTTTGTTAAAAGTCGACTCGCACACACGGCAAGACACTCGCCAGAATTTGGGCGACTGTTCAGCAAATTCAAAATAGTTGCGGCCGGTGTCTCTGAGTTTTCGTATCTTTGCTCGAAAAGCTGTCTAAATTGTTCCCATGTGATGCCTGGGTAGCAAATCTGCGATAACCACTGCATAGATCTTCCTTCCAACGACTTCGTCAAGGCCAAAATTAACGCACTACCTTGCAATGGTTTTTCTTTTAGAACGATGTCCACCGTAGCACACCATTGCGTGGCGTTGGCTCCAGCCGCGTCGGAGTTAAATTTCGGTAGAACAATTTTCACCATCTTGTCGAGATTCACTAGGCGATGCACGAAAAGTTTTCGATTTTGTTGTTCTAATAAAATGCGAAACTGCTCCTCATTTATTGTTGGTCACGAGTTAGATCCCACTTCTGATATAGGTGAGTTAAGGAATTCAGGGTTTCCTATGCTGTCATCGCACATATCTAGTGATAAACAGTTCTACATCAGTCATGTTATTCATTACTTAACACTGATCAATTCGCCTTAACAGTAGGCACACAATTCAAATTATTAGAAATGCCTAATTCAATCTCCGACATATATTTAACACTTAACTTTACTCAATTAAATTCTGTTATACTGTTTAAATTTGTAATTTCTAATTAAGTGTATTTATGTTTATGTAGGACTCATTATGAGCTCCTTTCTTATTACCTATATTTGTAAAGACCTAAGTTAAAGTATACACAAATAAAAGTGCCGTGCAACGATCAGTTACTCGGCCATAGGCAATACATCCACATGCCAGACTGAAAACTCACCTGTGACATCACGACAATATACACATACTTACCGACAATGCGATTGCTGCTCCAATACTCACCTGCTACTCCATCCTGACGACCGATCCAAATCGCAACATTGATGTCCACACTCCAGATAACCTGCAAATAGATGAGAAGCATATTATTAATTATATTGTTAAATATTGTTCGTAAAATTATCATTGTTTACATTTTTGCTATTAGTGATGGAACAAAATCCCACTATCCCTACTTACCAGTATTGTCACCACTAATCAACACTGCTTTAAAAATTTAAACCAAAAATAGAGCATATGCGACCTATAAACACGCTACCTAAAAAGAAAAAGAAAATAAAGTAAGTCGCCGTGCCGACTTGGATATACCATGCATTAGGTGAAGAGATGTATATTAAATTTCTTTTAAATGCTATCTCGCTCACTTTTATGTGGAAACGAGCACTTTAGCACGCCCCGACCAAATCGATGATTTCAGGCATATGCTATCTCGCTCTTTTTTTCGTGCATCTGCCTTGCACCGCAATGGGTGAAAAACGTTTCTATGTATAACTTAGCCATTTTTATTCCGATTGTGATATTTGGTGGGATGATAGGTATACGTGACATGTATTAGTGTGCCAAATTAAATTACGATACGATAAATATTTCGGGTGAAAATCGAATTTCGGGGGCGGAAGGGGGCGTGGCAAAAATTTGAAACAAACTTGGTCTGCGTGCATACTGCACGCATCTTATGTCCAAATGCGATAGCTCTATCTTTTATAGTTCCCGAGATATGGAGGCTCAAAATATTGTTTTTCAAATAGCGGGGGCGGAAGGGGGCAGGGCGAAAAAAAAATAAACTCGATCTGCCTGCAGAGCAAACGGGTCTATATGCCAAGTTTGGTAGCTCTAGCTCTTATAGTCTCCGAGATCTCGATAATCCTACAGACGGACAGACAGACGGACATGTCTCAATCGACTCGGCTGTTGATACTGATCAAGAATATATATACTTTATAGGGTCGGAAAAGCTTTCGTCTCCCTGTTACATACATTTTGGCGACTTCAATATACCATTTCATTCTATGAATGCATGGTATAATTAATAAGGGAAAAATCAAAATAATATATTAAGACTGCAAATATTTTTAATAACTAATTTTAATTATCCAAAGACTGTACATCTATTCTGTTTTGTATAATTTATTAAGTATATCTATGTCACCGGACTCAACAAGAGATCCATAATTATTATAAAAAATTTGTAAAGACCTAATTTAAGGTATACACAAATAAAACTGCCTTGCAACGATCAGTTGCTCGGCCATAGGCGATGCATCGACATGCCAAACTGAAAAAAAAATTGTAATAGTGTTATATTGGAAGTCAATAGGAAGAGAGAAAACTATACTGAAGAATGTCACATATATATACTACGCTATATAGAAAAACAAAAAGTAAAGCAGCAAAAGATTCCGCCATCTAAGGATGGCTTCGAGGGCATGGCATCCAAATTTGCAGGTTCCATAGCGGTTCAATATCAGAACTTCTCCAGATGCGATGACAGCAGCAGCAGATTATCCACCGGACTCGCCGCTTTGGCTTATCTTCATGGAAAAATCCAAGGCGCTGGATGTGCTGCGTATCTACAAAGAGGGAAGACTGAGAGAATTTCCGAATCGTGAGCAGGCGGAGAGGTATGTCCAATTCGGTTTCGAAAGCATCGATTCATTGAAACGTTTCGGTAAATCGTCATCCATCAACAAGACGGCCAATAAGACCAACCCAAATTCTTCAAGTAACAGTATGAGAAGTGGCGGAGGCAGCAGCTCTACTGACAGTGGCGTCGGTGACGCTGTGAACCCATCGGTGTATAGCCCATCATCCACTAGTGGGAATTCAGCTGGGTCGCCTCTCTCCTCCATATGCTCTTTTATAGCCAATTTTTCACATTCATTACCCACTGAATTACAATAACAACAACAACAGCACCATTAGCAGGAGCAGACAGGACTCACTTATAACACCTTCGGCAGCATCCCCATCATCGTCAGCAGCAGTAAAAGCAACAACAACAACGTCATCATCAACTACAGCAGCCGCGTCGTCGTCAATTAACTCTGAGCGTCAAGCATTCCGCGCACCCACCAAGCAGGTGGTCAAGTTACGAGTAAACCTCATCTCTATAAAGAAGAGATTCGATCTTGATATATATATTCCAACTATACTTAATTCACCTCTGAGCATAGACACTTGTAAAAAGAAACAGAGCAAGAAGGTGAATCAGAAACAAGCGAGGAAGAAATAGAAGAAAAGATCTAAACGATCTAACAATTCCTGCACGATTGACACTACCTGTTATAGAAACATTGTCTGAACAAGAAAACGATTCAGATTTAGAACCCAATACAAGTGTCATAAATATAAACGACAAGATGCCAGATTTAAATGCTCAAAGGGCATATATGAAGGGGGTTTCAAATGCCATCCCAGAATTCAATGGACAAAAGATACATCTTTCAAGATTCATAACAGCCTTAAGGTTGGTAAACATGATGAAAGGTGATTTCGAAGATATAGCAGTTGAGGTAATAAAATCAAAAATTATAGGCCCAACGTTATATAAAGTACAACACGAAACTTCAATCGAGGCAATAATACGAAAATTGCAAGATATTATAGTTGGTGAAACACCCAAAGTTATAAAAGCAAGATTGAAGAGTACAACCCAGGCAGGTAAAACGGCTGATAAGTTCACAACGGAGATTGATAACCTACGCAAACTCCTTGAAGCGGCGTATATCGATGAAGGTATACCAGCGGAACTTGCTCATAGGAATAGCACGGATGATGCTATAGAAGCAATGACTGCAAACTGTGAACAAAGCAGACTAAAAGTAATTCTTGATTCAGGCAACTTTAGAACCATGGATGACGCCATAGCAAAGTATTTGCAAAAGAGTACTGAGCTAACTGGAAACCCAAATACGGTTTTATTTGCACAAAGAAGCCGTGGTAATTATAATAACAGATATAATTATCGCGTTAGAGGAAATGGTCGCGGTAATTATAATAATTATAACAATTATAATAACTATAACAATAACCGCAATAACGGCCAAAATAACAATAGGAATTACAATCAGAGAGGAAACAACAGAGGTTACGGAAGAAACAATAATAGAGGAAGTAACCAACAAAACAGAAATAACAACAACAACTACGGCAATGTGAGGATAGCCCAAGACACCTCGGGAAACTCGCAGCAGCCTTTAGATACTCACCAATAAAGATATACAAAGTTTATACCATCAGTCTCAATCAAAGCACATTTGCAAGATTCACTAACGTAGCAACAGGAAAAGAATTAATATTTTTAATAGACACAGGTGCAGATATATCAATATTAAAAGAAAATGCTGACACCTTTCACTACATCCAAACCAATAAAATAATAAATATACAGGGAATAAGTCAAGAGATAACAAAATCAAAAGGGCTTACTTCCATAGAAATTCAAACGTCTAAATACATGATTCCACACGATTTTCATATCGTAAGTTTACAATTCGCTATTCCTTGTGATGGAATACTAGGCATTGATTTCATAAGAAAATACAACTGTCAACTAGAATTCAAACCCACTGAAGATTGGCTTATAATTAGACCAAATAATTTGCAATATCCCATATATGTACCATTAGCCTACAGTTCTGGCAATAATACAATAATTCTGCCAGCAAGATCACAAGTCGTCCGAAAAATTGAAATAACCTCATCAGAAGATAGTGTATTAATTCCGAACCAAGAAATCCAGCATGGTATTTACATTGCAAATACCATAGCATCGTCCGAAAATGCATTCCTAAGATTACTTAACACAACAAATACAGACCAAATAATTAATTTAAATAACATTCAATATGAACCACTTTCAAACTACGACGTAGTTAAATCAGATTTAAAAGACAGAGAAAAAACAGTATTAAATACACTCTCGAAGAACTTTCCACCACAATTCAATAGCCAACTAACAAAATTATGTACACAATATAGTGATGTATTCGGATTAGAAACCGAACCAATAACCACAAATAACTTCTATAAACAAAAACTGAGACTGAAGGATGATGAACCGGTATACATAAAAAATTATAGAAATCCTCATAGTCAGAAGAACGAAATGCAAAAACAAGTCGAAAAATTGATAAATGATAACATAGTTGAACCCTCTGTATCAGCTTATAACAGCCCACTGTTGCTAGTACCGAAAAAGTCACTGCCTAATTCTGAAAATAAAAAATGGAGACTAGTAATTGATTATCGTCAAATTAATAAAAAACTGTTGTCTGATAAATTTCCTCTCCCAAGGATTGATGATATTTTGGATCAACTGGGAAGGGCTAAATACTTTTCGTGCCTAGATTTAATGTCGGGTTTTCACCAAATAGAACTCGAGGAAGAGTCACGAGATGTTACGTCCTTTTCCACAACCAACGGTTCATATCGTTTCACACGATTACCATTTGGTCTAAAAATAGCACCAAATTCATTCCAGAGAATGATGACTATAGCATTCACTGGACTTGAACCTTCTAAAGCATTCCTTTATATGGATGACTTAATAGTCATCGGTTGTTCCGAAAAACATATGCTAAACAACTTAACTGATGTTTTTAACGTATGTAGGAAACATAACCTAAAATTACACCCTGAAAAATGTTCATTCTTTATGCATGAAGTCACCTTTTTGGGGCATAAATGTACAGACAAAGGAATCTTGCCTGACGACAAAAAATATGACGTAATTCAAAATTACCCAGTCCCAAAAGATGCAGACAGTGCTAGAAGATTTGTTGCATTTTGCAATTATTACAGAAGATTCATAAAAAATTTTGCAGACCACTCTTGTCACATAACGAGATTATGTAAAAAAGATGTAAAATTTGAATGGACAGATGACTGTCAAAATGCCTTCGACCATCTAAAATCGGCATTAATGAATCCAACCCTCTTGCAATACCCAGATTTTAGCAAAGAATTTTGCATAATCACTGATGCAAGTAAATATGCATGCGGAGCAGTCCTAACACAAAACAAAAATGGACTCCAACTACCAGTTGCATACGCATCAAGGTCCTTTACAAGAGGTGAAAGCAACAAAAGTGTAACAGAACAGGAATTAGCAGCTATTCACTGGGCAATAACACATTTTAGACCATACATTTATGGTAGACACTTCACAGTCAAAACAGATCACAGGGCATTAACATACTTGTTTTCAATGACGAATCCAAGTTCGAAATTAACTAGAATGCGACTTGAGTTAGAGGAATATAATTTCACTGTAGAGTATCTAAAGGGAAAAGACAATTTCGTAGCCGATGCGCTATCAAGAATAACAATACATGATTTACAAAATATACAGAGACATAACAAAATTTTGAAAGTGACCACCAGAAATCAAAGTAAACAATTAAATTCCTGCGCAGGAGAAGAAAAGGATATAGGCGATTTGCGAAAGCAATCTCTTAATGCTTCTAAGCCCAACGTATACGAAGTCATTTTTAATGACGACGTACGAAAAACAGTGACCTTGCGAATAACTGATCCTCTGTGTATATTAAAACATGGAAAGAAAGTCATAGCAAGAATTGACATTAGCAATATGTATACCAATGGAACTCTTGACTTAGGTCAATTTTTCCAAAGGCTAGAAAAAGAAGCCGGTATACTTAACATCTGCCAAGTCAAAGTGGCACCGAGCCAAAAGATCTTTGAAACCATTTCAATAGAATCTTTTAAAAATATGGGCAATAAAATCTTAAAATCTTTACGAGTAGCGCTACTCAAGCCGGTGACCCTATTAACAAATAATAACGAAAAAGAAAAAGAAGCAATACTGTTTACATTCCACGACGATCCTATACAAGGAGGTCATACTGGCATAACAAGAACTATAGCCAAAATAAAAAGATATTACTATTGGAGAGACATGACACGAGATATATCTCAATATATAAAAAAATGTAATAAGTGTCAGACATCAAAAATAACAAAACATACAAAGACCCCACTGACTATAACAGAAACGCCACAACTGGCTTTCGATAGGGTAATTGTGGATACGATCGGTCCACTTCCCAAGTCAGAACAAGGAAATGAATACGCAGTAACTTTAATCTGCGATTTAACAAAATACCTTGTAATAATACCTATTAAAGACGAAAGTGCAAAAACTGTAGCAAAAGATTTTATTCTGCGGTACGGTCCAATGAAGACGTTCATTACGGACATGGGAACAGAATATAAAAATTCAATAATAGAAGATTTATGCAAAAATTTGCATATCAAAAACATAACTTCTACTGCACACCATCACTAGACCGTAGGCACTGTGGAGCGAAGCCACAGAACACTTAACGAATTCATACGTTCATACATTTCAGTCGACAAAACTGATTGGGATGTATGGATACGATACTTCGCTTATTGCTTTAATACAACACCCTCTATGGCACATGACTATTGTCCATATGAGCTGGTATTCGGTAAAAGTTCGAATTTACCTAAACATTTTAATAGCGTAGATAGCATTAATCCACTTTATAATATAGAAGATTATGCTAAGGAAACAAAATTTAGATTAGAACAGGCTTATAAAAGAGCCAGAATTATGCTAGAACAGCACAAAGCTAAAAATAAAGAGTTATATGATAGGAAAACAAACAATATTGAATTAGAAATAGGAAATAAAGTTTTATTAAGGAATGATACGGGCCATAAGTTAGAACCTAAGTATTTAGGCCCATATACAATAGAAGCAATAGAAGATAAGGATAACATTTTAATCAGAACTAAAAAGAATAAGAAACAGCTAGTACATAAAGATAGGTTAAAAATTTTTATCAGTTAACAAAACAAAAAAAAAAAAAAAAAAAAATATAATATATATATATATAAAAAAAAAAATAATCATAAATAAATTTTCATTTAATGACACTATATATATACAAAGAAATAAACAAAATTTTTTTACAAAATATATCATCAAGCAAAAATTCAAAGCCAAACATTCAAAGGAGCAAACTATCAAACAAAAACAATAAACAAGTTTTCATATAATAAGAATTAGAAAATAACTCCATATAATTACGTTATTTTTCTAAAGGAGGGGATGTAGCATGTAGCAACATTGATAATATTACAAACAAATTGTGGCACTTTGTTACAATATTTATGCGCGCAACATTTAAGTGCATTGCCCTTAAGCAACGTGACCACCCATGAGTACATGGTGCTGGACATTGCTGAGCCGGCAAATATCACACGCGCGGCCGCTCTGGCCTTATATGTAATATGATACATCCTCACTCTCCCGCCGTAGCGACACATATATACTTATGCTTACATAAACATAAGCATTCATACATTTATATATTCATATGTTTATACATAAGAATACCGCTTCTCTGCCGGCGCCGTAAGAGCGCAGCTAAGCGTTTTAGCCATAGTGAACAATTGTTTTAGAATTAAGAATTATTCAATAAAGATTACTCGAACCTCAAACAACGTAAATGTGTCTAAATTCTTTGAGACATGTCGATACATCGGCAGTCACAACAACGATCGTACACAATGGTAGCTGCGGCGCAGACAGGCGATCTGGGTGCTTCAAGCTGGTGTGTGGACTCTGGAGCAACGGCTCATTTATGTTGCATGCGCAGTCTATTCACCAACTATGTTAGTCATGTGGAAGATGTTTTATTGGCCGACAGCAACACCATGAGGACAGTTGGCAGAGGTGACGTCGTAGTGCAGACAGGTTATTGTGAACTGAAGCTGGAGAATGTTCTGCATATACCAGGACTGGATACAAATTTTATGTCGGTTCACCGAGCGATCAAGGGAGGATGCACTGCGGTGCTTGGAAAAGATTTTGCTACAATTCGTCAAGACGGAGAGATAGTATTAAAAGCGCCCCACAAAAACAGTATGTACGTGTTTGAGGAGGATCGTAGTCGCTGTTTTGGAGCCAAACAAATAATTGCTGAAGTTTGGCACAACAGATATGGTCATTTGAATTATTCAAGTTTAATGAATCTTGTCAAATGCAGAATGGTGTGTGGCATGGAAAATGTGGATTTTTCTTTCTGCATGAAGTGCAAGATCCACACTCAACCTTTCCCGGTGGCGACCGAGCATAGAGCTCAACATCATCTGGAACTGGTGCATTCCGATGTATGTGGACCTTTTCAAAAGCGTTCCCTTGGCGGCTCATCATATTTCTTGACCTTCATAGACGACATGTCGAGGCGAATATTCGTATATTGCCTTAAATCAAAGGATGAAGAAATTCGTGGAATTCAAGAAGATGGCTGAGCGACAGTCTGGACGTAAGCTGAAGGCAATAAGAAGTGACAACGGGAAAGAATATATCAACCAGCGATTTGATTCGTATTTAAAAAATCATGGAATTGTGCGTCAGCTGACAGTTCCATACAGCCCCCAACAGAATGGAGTGGAAGAACGGGCGAACCGGACGCTCGTCGATATGGCAAGAAGTTTGCTTTCACATGCGGATATGGACGAGTTTCTTTGGGCTGAGGCGGTAATGACTGCCTGTTACATCCGGAACATATCACCAACATCAGCTTTAGTTGGCATGACGCCTTATGAGGCGTGGAGCAGCAGAAAACCCAACGTCCAGGGTAAGCGCATTTTTGGATCAATAGCAGTTGCACTGGACAAGACCCGACGAAACAAGTTTCGAGCGAAAGGAAAGGAATATCGGCTCGTGGGATACTCGTTGGTATCAAAGGCATATCGGTTGTATGACAGAGAAAGGCGTGAAGTGGTCGAAAAACGTGATGTCGTGTTTCAAGAACCGAAAGAGGTGGTCTCGATTTTGAATGGTCCAAATCCATTTAAAACAGTCGCAGAGTTGGATGTGCAAAAGGACGAATCGAGCGATGATGATCTACAGACTGAGGAATTTGCTAGCGCCGAAGAGTCTGATGGTGTGGAAATGGAGCTAAGCGATCAGGAAATGGAGCAGCCATACAACCATAATTTAGATCGAGTGATACTGAAAGAAGGACAGATCGGACCAGGAAGGCCACGTTTGGTACGAACTGGCAAGCCAGGGCGTCCAAGGAAAATGTATAATCGTGTAAACAAGTTACATGTAAAGGAACTAGATTTGCCACAGACATACGAGCAAGCAATGAAGGGCAAGCAATCTTCATATTGGGAGACAGCTATGAAGAAAGAGTATGAGGCTCTGATGGCAAATAATACATGGACACTGGCAGATTTACCCAAGGGACAAAAAGCTATTGGTTCCAAGTGGGTGTATACAATCAAACGAAATGGTGATGGAAGCGTGGAGCGGTACAAATCCCGTCTGGTGGCCAAGGGATGCTCACAAACATTTGGCGTCATACTGCTAATTTGAGCTCTGGCAGCTGCGCTGAAATTGTGTTTGCACCAAATGGATGTCTGCACAGCCTATCTCAACAGTGAATTAAATGAAGTCGTCTACATGAGGCAGCCTCAGGGATATGTGGATAAAGCTATCTCACAACAGGTGTTGAGAATAAATAAGGCGATCTACGGTTTAAAGCAAGCAGGAAGGGAGTGGAATGCCAAGTTGAATGCTGCGCTATGCGATCTTGGATTTGCAAGAGCGAACCGTGTCCTTATCAGCAGGATATTAAAGGTAGACTCTGTTTGGTATTAATCTACGTTGATGATTTACTTACAGCTTGCCAAAAGATGGAAGATCTCATCGCAATCAAGGCGAAGATTGCGATAAAGTTTGAATGCGTCGATAAGGGTCCGTTGCGTGAGTTCTTGGGAATGCAAGTGGACCGAGATGGCGATACAGGCAGTATTGTCATGAATCAAGCGCAGTATATAAAGGACATGCTTGAGAGGCATAACATGCAAGTGTGTCGTACCGCAGCTACGCCATTGGATGCTGGTTTCCAAGTGACGTGCACTAACGAGAGATGCGTCATTCAGGATGTGACCATGTACCAGTCAAAAATCGGAGAATTGATGTGCCTTGCATTAACATCCAGACCCGACATTTACCATTCAGTAATTAAATTGGCGCAAAGAAACAAGAAACCTCACAGTGAACATGTTGCAAGAGTGAAACATGTCATGAGGTATTTGGCAGCAACTATGGATCTAAAGCTGCATTATCGATCTTGTGGTCAGGCACTTCAAGGCTACGCTGACGCAGATTGGGGCGGTGATGTGAGCAATCGCAAATCATACACAGGGTATGTGTTTTTCCTGGCAGGAGGTCCTATTTCTTGGAAGTCAGAAAAACAGTGCTGCGTTGCTTTGAGCAGCACGGAAGCCGAATACATGGCCATGTCCTCAGCGACGGATGAGGCATTGTATTTGAGACGATTGCTGATCGAGATCGGTTGCGGTGATGCTGCAACATCTACAAAATTGTTTGGAGATAATTTGAGTTCTCAAGCCTTGGCCAAAAATCCTGTGTTTCATGCAAGATCAAAGCACATTGATATCAGACATCATTTCGTTCGAGAAGTTATCACGAGTGGCGAAATCGAATTGGATTATATATCAACTAAGAAAATGGCAGCTGATATACTTACGAAAAATTTGTCTAAGCAGAAGCATTATCATTGTGTCAAATTATTGAATTTAAGTTAACTAAGAAATTGTAATTGGCATACAGAATCATATTGAGGAAGGGTGTTGAAAATACCATATGTTTCTGTTTGTAGCCCTGTTCAGCTTTTAAGAGTTTGAGCCCCTGGTTCTATCAATAGTCATAAGCCTCTATGTATCGATTAACCATTATTAACCATTATTTTGTGGCTTCCTGTTCCGGTTGTGCTAAGACAAACACAAATGAAATAAACTTTTAATTTACGCAAATAAACCGATCTTCAACAAATCAATCAAAGATTGTACATCTATTCAAATCTGTATTAGTTTATTAAGTATATTTATATCACTGGACTCATAACGAGATCCATAATTACTATAAAAAATTTGTAAAGACCTAATTTAAGGTATACACAAATAAAAGTGCCTTGCAACAGTTAGTTGCTCGTCCATAGGCGATGCATCGACATGCCAGACTGAAAACAAGGCTCACCTGCCAATACACTGCTCCATAGTACAATACACGAAGAAGAGGAAGAAAAAAAAACTGTGCCACTTCCTTGGACTTTTCACAAATTTTTCTCCTCCAATGGCCTCCACTACACATCGGTCGGCCACAAAGTGAAAACCAGACGCATCAGGACACCCTATGCACTTTTCGTCCTTTGAGTGGGTTTCTCTGGTCAACTTGGCCTCACCTCCACTTCAGCATGCAGTCACTACGCCTCGATGCAACACATCTGGACTGCACCTACTCCTGCTATTGGCCTGCAATTAAAAAAGAGAAGGAAGAAGAAGAGAAAAAAACATTGCCACTTCCTTGGACTTTACCAAATTTTCTCACCCGGAATGGCCTCTACTACACGTTTGGCGGCCACAAAACGATTCCTAGATGTCTCAGGACATCCTAGTCCTTTTTCGTCCTGGCCGTCCAATTTGGTCCCAATTGGCCAAAGCTTCTCCTCAGTACCTGCAAATTAATAAGACGAAGATGACTACCACACTACTTGACGACTTTACTCACCTGATCCGGCCTCTAGTCCTGCCATCCACAATGCGTAACCTAAACAGAGAAGAAAACAATTAATAATAAAGCTCTGGAAATTAATCACCTGTGACGTCACGCCAATATCCACATACTTACCGACAATGCGATTGCTACTCAAATACTTACCTGCTGCTCCATCCTGACGACCGATCCAACTCGCAATACCGATGTCCAGACTCCAAATGACCTACAAATAGATAATAAGCATATTATTAATTAATTTGCTAAAAATTTCTGTTAAATTGTCACTGATCCCACTATCCCTACTTACCAGTATTTGTCGAGCCCAACTAAAAATCAACCCAAAATCATGACCCAAATTAATAATGGGAGCCAAAAAATAGGGCATATGCGACCACCTGTTTAAATTTGTAATTTCTAATTAAGTGTATTTATGTTTATGTAGGACTCATTATGAGCTCTTTTCTTGTTACCTATATTTGTAAAGACCTAAGTTAATGTATACACAAATAAAAGTGCCGTGCAACGATCAGTTGCTCGGCCATAGGCAATACATCCACATGCCAGACTGAAAACTCACCTGTGACATCACGACAATATACACATACGTTGGAATACCCCTATTCTGTTATCAAATAACAACATTACGCAATACTATCAGTCATTACGCGATACTGTCATCTTTTCAATGACTGGTCACACTTGCTTTTTAACTTCCTCTTTTGTTCTGATCTTTTGAACTGTGTGCATGTGTTCCCGGTGTTGCAGTAAGAAAATAATCAAAGAATAAATAAATAATTAACATATAAAATTAAACTTAAACAATAGAAAACTTTAATTGAATATTAGCTTCATCAATTCAACAGGTTATGGGCCCAGTCCATGCCAATTTAAAGAAAATATAAAATTAAAAAAGTTGGGAAATTTATTTGTGCGTGCATATTTTTTTTGTTGTATACATATATCTGTATATATAATACATACGTAGGAAATGGAAAAGAATAAGTATAATATTAAGCCTTTCTGTGGGGAAAAGTATTCTACATGGAAATTTAGACTTAGAGCTTTATTTACCGAATTAAAAGTCATTAAAGTAATTGATAATCCAATGCCTAACGAAGTAGATGATACTTGGGAAAATGCGGAGATATTGGCGAAAAGCACATTAATTCAAAATTTAGGCGATTCTTTTTTAAACTTTGCGGCAGGCGACATCACGGCACGTGGAATTTTGCAGAATTTAGATGCAAAAGCGTTGCTTCTCATTTAGGTGTATACAAACGTTTAATGACCCTCAAACTATCTAGTGAAATGACACTTTCGAAACATTTTATTATTTTTGATGACATGGTGGATGAGCTGTTAACAGCAGGTGCACTAATGGATGAAAGCAACAAGATCGCACATTTGCTGCGGACTCTTCCTTCAAACTATAATGGTGTAATCACTGCGATTGAAATTTTGTCAAAAGATACTCTATCATTAGCTTTTGTAAAAATTAAATTGTTAGCTCAACTTGAAACAACGGTTTCGCGTTCATGATGAAAAAAATTAAAGAAAGTGATAAAGGTAATAATGAACTCGATTTATACTCGATTCTGGAGCCAATGACCATTTGATCAATGATGACTCGATGTTTGCCGATTGTGTGGAATTGCGGCAGCCAATAAAAATGGCTGTGGCAAAAGAGGGTGAATTCATATATGCTACTAAACGTGGAATAGTGCGGCTACACAATGGACACAATATCACTCTGGAGGATGTGCTCTATTGCAAAGAAGCATCAGGAAACCTCATATCTGTTAGGCACCTGCAACAGGCAGGGATGTCTATTAAGTTTGACTGTGATGGTCTCACTGTATCGAAAAATGGTGTGATTGTATGTTGATTGATGTTCCAGTAGTAAAATTTCAAACTTACAGTGTAGAGCCGAGAAACAAAAATAATTATCGATTATGGCATGAGAGGTTAGGACATATAAGCAATGCGAAATTACTTGCAATAAAGAATAATAATTTATTCAATGACAGCAGCCTCCTTGTTTATTTAAAAGTATTAGATGAAATATGTGAGTCCTGTTTAAATGGAAAGCAGGCTAGGTTGCCAATTAAACAATCTAAAGACAAAAATTATATAAAACGACCCTTATTTGTAGTTCACTCAGATGTTTGTGGTCCCATTACACCAGTTACACTAGACGACAAAAATTATTTTCTGATCTTTGTAGATCAATTTACACATTACTGTGTAACTTATTTAATAAAATATAAATCAGATGTATTCAACTCATTTAAAGATTTTGTATCTAAAATCGAAGCTCACTTCAATCTCCAAACTGTCAATTTGTATATTGACAACGGTAGGGAATACTTGTCAAATGAAATGAAAAAGGTATAAGTTATCATTTGACTGTGCCACATACACCTCAGTTAAATGGTGTTTCGGAGCGAATGATAAGAACTATATAAGAGAAAGCCCGTGCTATGGTTAATGGAGCAAAATTAGACAAATGTTTCTGGGGTGAAGCTGTACTAACTGCAACATACTTAATTAACAGAGTTCCAAGCAGAGCACTCCTTGACAGTAAAATAACCCCATATGAGCTGTGGCACAATAAGAAGCCCAACTTAAAGTTCTTAAAAGTATTTGGTTCGACCGTGTATGTGCACAATAAAATTAAAAAAGATAAATTTGAAGAAAAATCTTTTAAAGCCATTTTCGTAGGGTATGAACATAATGGACTCAAATTGTGGGATGTCATTAAAGAAAAATTTATTGTTGCAAGGGATGTTGTTGTAGACGAAACTAATATGATTCACTCTAGAGCAGTGAAATTTGAAACGAATTTTTCAAAAGAGAGTAGGAGTCAAAAAGAAATCCTGGAAGGAAATGCGGAATGTGATCAGCTTAGTTTTCCGAATAAAGTATGGAAAGAGATCAGCTCAATTTCCCGAATGAAAGTAAGGAAAGTGATCAACTCAATTTCCCGAATGAAAGTAGGAACTCAGCCCGAATGTAAGTAAGGAAGGTGATCAATTCAACCCGAATGAAAGTACGGAATATGATAGAGCGAATAAAAAAAGAAAAACTGATCTCCTGAATGATAGTAAGGAATTATATATCCCGAATTATGGTACGGATTGTGAAAAAGCTGATCAGCCGTGTAATGATTTCGAATTGAAAAAGGATACTTATATAATTAGTAGAAAAAATGAAAAGTTAAAATCCAATGCAAGGGTCTCCTATAAGAAGAATAATGAAACTCTGAATAATTTTATATTAAATCCACATTCCACACAATTTTTGATGAAGTCCCAAGTTCCTTTGAAGAAATATTACATAGAAATGATAAATCTGATTGGGAGGAAGCAATAAAGAGTTGAATGCCCATGAAGTTAATAACACCTGGACAATAATAAAACGTGAAGGCCGGGCTAACTTCGGCCATGCCGAAGTTTGTATACCCTTGCAAGCTCTTGTGTTACTAGATCCCTAAAAAGAGTTATCTAAATGTAAAGACCCTGGTGTAAAAATCTGTTTTTACACGCTATAGCACGCCACGCATATATATGCAAGTATGTATGCAGCATGCAATTTTTTCATATGTTTGTATGACAGCTATATGATATAGTCATCCGATTTTGATCAAATTTACCAGAATTATAATTTTTTATGTGGAAATGTTATTTACCAAGTTTGACGATGATCGCATAAGAAATAAAAAAGTTTCTAAAAGAAAAACTATTTTTGGTCCGATCGTTCATATGGGAGCTATATGATATAGTAGTCCGATCTTGATCAAATTCGCCATGTATGTTTGGATGTATAATAAACTACCAAATCTTAAGTTTTATGATAATCGGGTAAAAAAGAAAGAAGTTATTGATCTAAAACTCATTTTTCGACCGATGGTTCCTATGGGAGCTATTTGATATAGACGTCCGATCCGGATGAATCCGAGATATACAATGCCTGCAGTATATACAAGACTTCGTGCAAAATTGCAGCTCTGTACCTATAGCGATTTCGCAGGAGAAGCTGTTGATCCAGACAGACAGACAGACAGACAGACGGACAGACGGACGGACGGACAGACGGACGGACGGACAGACAGACGGACAAACGGATTTGAACTCGTCTTGTCATGCTGATCAAGAATATATATACTTTATATGGTCGGAGATGACTCCTTCTAAGCGTTGCACACTTCTGACCAAAATTAATATACCCTTTTTGCAAGGGTATAAAAACTAGAAAACAAAAATATTGTAGATAGTAGATGGGTATTTTCGATTAAATATAACGAACTAGGCGTTTCAAGCAAATATAAAGCAAGACTGGTTGCAAGAGGTTTTACGCAACAGTACCAAGTTGATTCCGAGGAAACCTTTACCCTTGTTGCCAGAATTGCGAGTTTCAGATTCATACTATCATTAGCAGTTCAGTTTAATTTGAAAGTCCATCAGATGGATGGACTTGTATGCAGTGCTGGACATGTATGCAAACTTAACAAAGCCATATATGGGCTTAAACAAGCAGCTAGGTTCTGGTTTCAAGTATTTGAGCTAGCATTAATAGAATTCAATTTTGTAAACTCTCCGGTTGATCGCTGTATATATATTCTTGATAGAGGTGATATTAAGAAAAACATATATGTGTTATTATATGTTGATGACTTAGTAATAGCGTCAGGAGATATGATTAAAATGAATAGTTTCAATATTTCAATATTTAAGCCAGAGTTTTAGAATGACTGACTTAAATGAGATACGACATTTCATTGGTATCAGAATAGAAATGAATAAAGACAAAATATATTTAAGCCAAGCTGCATATGTGAAAAGAATTTTGAATAAATTTAACATGGATAATTGCAATTCTGTCAGTACTCCCCTAATGAATAAACTCAATTATGAGCTTCTTAACTCAGATGAGGATTGTAACGCTTCTTGTCGGAATCTTATTGGCTGTTTAATGTACATAATGCTATGTACACGTCCAGATCTAGCTACTGCCATAAATATCCTGAGTAGATATAGTAGCAAGAACAATGCTGAGTTATGGCAATGTTTAAAAAGGGTTGTTAGATATTTAAAGGGGACTATTAATATAAAACTTGTTTTTAAAAAGAATACATCATTTTAAAATGTTTTAGTTGGCTATGTAGATTCTGATTGGGTTAGTAATGAGATTGATAGAAAAAGTACATCTGGAATACAAAGAGACAAAACTCAGTGGCATCTTCATCAACTGAAGCTGAATATATGGCTCTATTTGAAGCTGAGAGAAGCCCTCTAGCTAAAGTCTCTTCTAAATAGTGTAAATATAAAATTTGAAAACCCCATAAAAATTTATGAAGACAACCAAGGTTGTATTAGCATTGCGAATAATCCCTCATGTCATAAAAAACAAAACATATTGATATAAAATATCATTTCTTAAGAGAAAAGATAGAAAATAATGAGATTTGTCTTGAGTATATTTGTACAGGTAACCAACTTGCTGATATCTTCACCAAACCACTTCCTGCTGGAAGATTTGCAGAATTACGAAACCAATTGGGAATACTACAGGAAGAGTGATCGTAGTGTACTGATGCCGCACAAGAAAAAAATACGTTAAAGAAAAACTAATACATGCTTTATGAACTAATTGAATTATTATTTTTAAGTTTTTTTTTGATCTGAACCGAATTATTAATTGTTAAAGTAATTTTATTTTTAAAGTGATCTGATCGAGGTTTTTCTTGGTTTTCCCTCACATCCCCGAGCAAATGCTAGATCACCTAACATTCCCAGAGTGCACACCGACCACATTAGTATAAGCTAACAATTGAATATTAAATATTGTTAAATATTTTTAATTGCTAATGTTGTTTTTAAGGGGGGCGTGTTGGAATACCCCTATTCTGTTATCAAATAACAACATTACGCAATACTATTAGTCATTACGCAATACTGTCATGTTTTCAATGACTGGTCACACTTGCTTTTTAGCTTCCCCTTTTGTTCTGATCTCTTGAACTGTGTGCATGTGGTCCCGGTGTTGCAGTAAGAAAATAATAAAGAATAAATAAATAATTAACATATAAAATTAAACTTAAACAATAGCAAACTTAAATTGAATATTAGCTTCATCAATTCAACGCATACTTACCGACATTGCGATTGCTGCTCCAAATACTCACCTGCTACTCCATCCTGACGACCGATCCAAATCGCAACATTGATGTCCACACTCCAGATAACCTGTAGATAGATAATAAGCATATTATTAATTATTTTGTTAAATATTGTTCGCAAAATTATCATTGTTTACATTTTTGCTATTAGTGATGGAACAAAATCCCACTATCCCTACTGTTCACGCCAGATCGTGACCAGCAAGGAGCAGGGAGGGGGATTTCGGGCCAACGCGAGGGCGGTCACACTATGCTAAATGACGGACAGTATTAGTGAAAACCGCCATTAAAATCGGACGCGTTCGACCCCCGCATTTTACCCAAAAGTTTTTCTTCCACTCGAAATTCCCCAGTTCGCGAGTTCTGTGAAATAAAGATCCCTGAATTAAACGAAAGAACCGTGCGTTTTAATCAACCAAATTCCACAGACTCACCCACCACAAGAGAAGGAAGTATATTGGCACCCGCCAATCACTCATACATATCCAAATCTGTTCAGAAGCTTTCCACCCCCCTACAAACATTGGTCCTTCGAGCCGGATCTCCTTCCGCTCAGCCAGCATCGCATCGGTGGAAATCTGTTAAGTAGTACACTTTATTATTATTTCCTTTGACTAACACTCACCCGCATACACCCTTAAAGGTGAGAATTTTCGCTCCTCTATAGCGACCTTTCCACCTTTTAAGCCCTTGTATGCCCATACGTGACCTCTCCAAAGGTCTCACTTTACCACTCCGACCTATCCTGTGTCTGTCCATCGTGATAAAGTGCGCGTTTCTTCCAATTTCCATTCCCATATTTATGTATGTATGTACATCGGTACATCACTACATACATATATGTCCAGCAGTCGCCATCTGCAAAGTGTGAAAAAAAATTAATATCGCGTTGTGTGTTTCTCAAGCCACTTACCGTGGGCTAATTGTGTTGTGCTTCCTTGTGGTTTTAATCGGTGTAAAGTGCGATCCAAAATTTTAAAAAAATTAAAGTCCGAAAAAAAACCAAAAAACCGCAGCCACACTTTGGTCATATGTGCACCAGTGTCGTTCCATTGCTCCGCCACTCTATCCACAAATAATTTTTTCCCCCCCCTTTTTTTTTTCCCCCCCATTTTTTTGGGGGGGGGGGAGCTTCTGAAAAGATTTTGATATGTATGAGTAATAGGCAGGTGCCAATATACTTCCTTCTCTTGTGGTGGGTGAGTCTGTGGAATTTGGTTGATTAAAACGCACGGTTCTTTCGTTTAATTCAGGGATCTTTATTTCACAGAACTCGCGAACTGGGGAATTTCGAGTGGAAGAAAAACTTTTGGGTAAAATGCGGGGGTCGAACGCGTCCGATTTTAATGGCGGTTTTCACTAATACTGTCCGTCATTTAGCATAGTGTGACCGCCCTCGCGTTGGCCCGAAATCCCCCTCCCTGCTCCTTGCTGGTCACGATCTGGCGTGAACATGCCGCCCCCTTGCAACAAGTTGCAATTGCCACTCTGGGCATACATGAAAGGATGAGGAGCGGCCGCGTTCTGGATCGCCTAGATGCCGCAGGAGCCGGAAAGAATCCAGCCGAAGACGGTGCTTTGGGCGGCTGGGGTGCCGCTCTGCCCCGGCACACATCCTGGTTGGATGACCTCAGGATAGAGGTCTGCACCAAGCACTACGGAGACGGATGAGGGGCGGTGGAACTCCGGGTCTGCCAGCACTAGATGTCGGAATTTTCCACGCACCGAGTCGGATACCTCCCGGATGGGGGTACGAACTTGAAGGTCGGCCTCCACCTTGAAAACGACCTCCTTTTGGAAGTCTGGGTCGGTCTTTGACCCGAGCACGGCTGTGCACGCGCGGTCGTTCCCGACTGGACCGATGGCTAGACCCAGAGCCTTCGCGAACGAAGCGTTGACACGGCTCATCGGGCTGCACGCGTCCAGGAGGACCCGGGTGTCAAACTGCTTGACTCCGTTGCCTAGTCGCACCACGGCCGTGGGCATCACTACAGTCGACCTGGACTGCAGGAGGGAGTTCAGCGTGGGCGCTTGGGACGGATCGCGAGCGGAGGGGGACTTGTCGGAACGCCGCTGGGAGGAGCGCTGCCGTGAAGGCTGGTCATCTGACCGCCTGGGGGACCGACGTCTTGGGGTCTGGTCAGCCATGTGAAGGAGCGTGTGGTGGCTCTGCCCACACCGTCGGCATCCGTCGGGACTGCGGCAGGACTCGCCCGAATGCTCGTGGGCCAGGCAGTTGGGGCAGTACTTGTTCACAAGTACTGCACGCAGGCGCTTCTCCGCGCGTAGGTTTAAGAATCGCCGGCACTGGCGGAGGGCGTGGACTCCTCGACAGACCCGGCACCTATAGGAGTCGACTCCGCGGATGCGGTGGGTCTCCTCACGGGTGCGGGTGGTACGCCTTGGGGCCATTGCGATTGGATTGTAGCGAGAGTCTAGAATGGGAGCAAACTGGGTTAGTTATTGTCGCGGAGACGGACACAGGACATTGAGACGATGACACGCAACGGAACACAGGATAGGTAGGAGGACGTTACGGCTTGGAGGTGTCCGGGACGAGCTCGCTATCGCTATGTAGAAGGATAAGCTTCGCGACCGGTCGTCGGATGGACCCGCGCGAAGTCCTAACATCGACAACCCGGACCAGCCCGTCGGCACCGGAATGCCGACCTTCCACTCGGCCTAGACGCCACTCGGTTGGTGGCAGATTGTCTTCCGAGACGATAACGAGATCGCCGATCTGCAGGTTGCGATCCGGGGCCTTCCATTTGTGCCGTTTTTGGAGCTCTCGAAGGTACTCCTCCTTCCAGCGACGACAAAAGTTCTGGTGGAGTGCCTTCAGACGTTGCCACCGGTTGATCACGGACATGGGATCGACGTGAATCTCCGGCTCCGCAATGGATATGAGGGGCCCCCCACGAGGAAGTGTCCGGGGGTTAACGCCAACAAGTCTGACGGATCCTCACTCATGGGGGAGATTGGACGTGAGTTCAGACATGCCTCGATCCGACACAGGAGTGTGGACAACTCCTCCATAGTGTACCTCATCGTCGAAGACCCCTTGTAGAACAAGGCCTTGAAGCTCTTCACCCCCGCTTCCCACAATCCGCCCATATGGGGTGCGCCGGGTGGAATGAAATGCCAGGAGAGGATGTGTTGGCTGAAGGAGTTCAGTATGCATCCTTTGGTGGCGTCCAGGAAGTCCTTCTCTAAGGCTTTGGAGGCTCCAACGAAAGTCTTGCCATTATCGGAATAAATGCGCTGAGGGCACTGGCGACGGGCTACGAATCGGGAGAATGCAGCCAGGAATTTTTCGGTGGTGAGATCCGACGTGGCTTCGAGGTGGATTGCCCTGGTACTGAAGCACACAAAGACGCACACGTACCCTTTGGTGATGAGGCAGGCTCTGCCCGTGAAATTCTTGATTTCGAATGGACCCGCGAAATCAATACCGGTATGGGTGAAGGGTCTGGAGAATGTGGTGCGCTCACGAGGGAGGTCTTCCATCATCTGGGTCAGCTGCCGTCGCCTGTGGAGGATACAGGGCTTGCAGCCTCGGATGTGGGCCTTGATAAGGTTCGCAATCCTTGGAATCCAGAATTTTGCACGAAGATACCGTATCATCAGCTGATTGCCTCCATGCAGAGTGACGCGATGCGCGAAATCGACGAGCAGGCGCGTCAGACGGGCGCCGTACGGGAGCAAAATGGGATGACGCTCATCGTACGTTAAGGATTCGGACGCCCGAAGCCGCCCACCGGACCGGAGAATCCCATGTTGATCCAGGAATGGGTTGAGGTTGAGCAGATTGCTTGAAGACGGAAGTGGTTGCTTCTCAGTGAGACGTCCGATTTCCGTGAAGTACTCATCGCGCTGGGTGGCCCGAATAAGCACTCTCTCCGCTGTCAGCATCTCTTCCTTGCTGAGCTGGGTTGTGGGGGAAGCGAGGCCCTCGGCCGCATGAATCGCTGGACGTATGCGATCACCCTCAGGGCTCTGCCGTAATTGGAGAAGCGCTCGATGACGCCCCCCGTCGGTGTCGTCGCGGATATGTGACACTGGAGGCGTTGCTCGAGGTCTGTGTCAGGGACGCCGGATATGGATGTAGGCCAACTGTCGGGGGTTGCAGCAGCCAGTGTGGTCCGTGCCACCATAGCTTGCTGGCCGCCAAGTCGTCAGCGGAGACTCCACGGCTAGCGAGATCCGCCGGGTTGTCTTCGGACCGCACATGAGACCAATCCTGGATGTTGGTGCTTCTAGATATGGAGGACACTCGGTTAGCAACAAAAGTGGACCAGCTGCAGGGGGCTTGGCTAGCCAAGCCAACACAATGGTGGAGTCGGTCCAGAAATGGACGTTGGAAGGCGAGATGGGGAGATTGTGGACCACCGCTGCGCACAAGTCTGCCAGGAGGACCGCGCCGCACAACTCCAGTCGTGGCAGGGAGACCGTTTTAACTGGAGCCACTCGGGTCTTGGCAGTTAGCAGATGGACGCTCGCCTCATTCTGGTGCTGAACCCGCACGTATAGGGCTGCTCCGTACGCCTTTTGAGACGCGTCACAAAAGCCGTGTAGGTCCCACTTCAATTTGGTGCCAATTCCTAACCACCGAGGGATACGTACTCGGCTAAGACCTGGATAGTCTTGGAGAAATTCATGCCACTGCATCAGTAGAAGCGAAGGGAGCGGATCATCCCATCCGAGCTCGGTCAACCAAATCTGCTGCATAAAGATTTTTGCTCGAACTACGAACGGTGCCAGCCACCCGGCTGGGTCGAACAGCTTTGCGATGTGAGAGAGGACTTCGCGTTTGGAGACCGTTTCCTGGAGTTGGAGCGCCGTTACGGCAAAGAAGAAGCAGTCACTGGTAGCTCGCCAGCGGATGCCCAATGTCTTGGCCGTGCTTGCATCTTCTAGCTCGAGAAAGTCGGCATGGAGCAGGTGCTCCGTAGGAATGGCGTGAAGCACCTCCTTCTTGTTGGATGTCCATTTTCGCAGCGGGAACCCAGCTGAGCTGAGTGCTGTCTGGAGTTCCTGGATGATGGCGCGTGCTTCCGCCATCGTGTGAGCGCCAGCGAGGACGTCATCTACATACATGTAATGACGGAGGATTTCACTTGCCTTTGGATATAGCTGTCGCACTTCGTGCGCCAGCTGCAGCAGGACTCTGATCGCCATGAACGGGGCGCAATTAACGCCGAAGGTGACCGTTTGGAGCTCGTAATCGTTCAGAGTCCCGTCGCGCTCGCGGTATAGGATCCGCTGGAAAGGCGTGTGTTTGGGGTCGACCAGGATTTGTCGATACATCTGCGTGATGTCTGCATTAAAGACGAATTGGAAGAATCGCCATTTGAGGATCTGGAGCGTCAGATCAGCTTGGAGTGTGGGGCCGGTATGTAAGGCGTCATTCAAGCTGATCCCTCTGGTGGATGGACTTGAGGCGTTGAAGACGACTCGAACCTTAGTGGTGGTGCTCTCGGGTTTGAACACAGCGTGATGGGGGAGATAAAAGTTGTCACAAGTTGCGGGAGGAGTTACCCGAATCATGTGACCCAAATCGGCGTAATCTTGCAACACGGCATCGTATTGCCTCTTTAGCTCTGGATTTTTCTGGAGGCGAGCTTCGTTCCTCAGGAATTGAGCCAAGGCGATGGATCTGGAATGACCCAGCTCTATATGCTTTGGATCCTTGAACGGGAGAGAGACCACATAACGCCCATCCTTCCTTCTCTTGGTCGTCTCTTGGAACATTTGCTCGCAAATTCGATCTTCTTCCTTTTCCGGCTTCGCTGGGAGATCTTCCACCTCCCAAAACTTGGTGAGAAGCTCATCAAGTTTTGCCTCTGGCGGACCCGTCTGAACGGTGTAAACCGGCCGCGGATGGTGTGAGTCGGTCAGGATAGCCCCACACACCACCCAGCCAAACATGGTTTCGATCCCGATCAGGCCGCCTCCGATATCCTTCTTGATGCGTTCGCCGAGGATCGACCGGAAGGCATCCACACCGATGATCAGATCGACTGGTGCTGGCTTGTTAAAATGCGGGTCAGCCAGAGGGAGGTCGAGGGTACTGACCTGGATCGGATCAGGGAAGGCGCATCTCGGCATGGTGCCAGTCAACTTCGGCAGGACCAAGGCTAGCACCTCGATCTGGAAACCTCGATTGCATGGAGCGGATAGGGTCAACAGACATGCCTTCTCTGCCCCGCCGGCGTCGCATTCACCCATGCCGGTGATGCCTGCGCGGAACGGGTAGTGTGGAGGCCGGACCAAATTGAACACACGTTCAGATAGAAAGCTGGAGTCAGCTCCTGAGTCAACCATTGCACGGACATGAAAAACTTCGCCTAAGTGGCTGAGGGTCACGATTGCAGTGCCTAGCAGACCCCTGCCTGGGGTGGACGCGATATACCCTAAGGCGTTTAGCGGCTGCTGGCTGGTTGACGGACCATCACCGGAATCGGGTCGCTGTAGATGCGAAGCGGATGGCGCACTGGGAGGGTGGTCCATATGCAACAAGGTATGATGACGCTCCTTGCAAATATGGCAATTGTGCGCACTGGAGCAGTCCTTGACCTGATGACCACGCGCAAAGCAGTTTAGGCATAAGCCTTGTTGCCTTATGGTCTCAGATCGCTTGGGGACGGCCATGTCGTTGAACCGTGGACACACGCGTATCGGATGGTTCTCCTTGTTGCAGAGTTTACAGGAGGCCGGTTTGGGAAGGGCCTTCGCGGGAAATGCCTGTACTCGCACGGCCGCGGCGGACTTGCGAGGGACGAATTGGGAGACCGGAGCGCTCTGAGTCGACTGATGGTCATCGGTGGCCTCGAGCACACGATAACGATCAGTGAGGAAATTATTCAACTCTTCCCATGAGGACACTGCTGTTTTATTCGGAACGGATTGTTCCCACAGCAGGATAGTGGATTTGGGCAGCTTACTGGTACAGATCGCGATGAGAAGGATATCCCAATTCTCTGTACTGGCCCCCGAACGTTCAAGGGCTGTCAGACACCCTTGAAACGTCGTTTGCAGTTGCCTAAGAGCCTTCGCTGACTCCTGAGCAACTACGGGAATTTGTAGGAGCTGCTTGGCCTGCGTCATGATGAGCAGCCGACTGTTCTCATAACGCGCGGAAAGGTTCTCCCATGCGGACTGGAAGCCTTCATTAGTCAAAGGGGATTTGGACACGATCCCTCCGGGCTTCCCCTCGTGTTTTGGAGTTTAAGTGGTATAGTTTCTCCACTTCCGCTAAGCACGGATTGTTGATGTATATGGCCGTAAAAAGGTCACGGAACGTAGGCCAGGCCAGGCTATCCCCTTCGAAAACCTCAACCTCACATGGAGGCAATCTATGGCCTTGGAATGGCGGAACGATTGGAGGTCGAGAGGGAGCGGGAGCGTTTAAAGCGGACAACTGCTCGATTCGCTGCCCGAACGCTGTAGCGCCACGCACGTATACCATGTAGCAGTACTCGTGCTTAGCCTTCACCGTACTGAGCATTATTTGGCTCTCCTCATCGTCTTTGGCCGTGAAGGCCTTATGGCAGCGCGCATATTCGGATTCAATATTGGCCCAGAGCGACTTGATTTGCTCCATGTGTATCTTGAGGGAGTATAAAGGCACATCTTGTTCAAGGCCTGCGCTCTCTCGCGCTTCGAAAATAGTCAAAGCGTCGCATACGGCAATAAAATCCGTCAGAGCCATGTCGGCACGTGCGCGAAATTCTTGCGAACGGGATCGCGTGATCACGGGTGACTCAGGAGAGGTCACGACTAAGGAGGGAACGCGAGAAGCGGATTTGGCGAATCCCGATTTGCCGGAGGAGGAGCGCGAAGTAGGAGATGCGCTGCGGGGTCGCGATGCAGACGGAGAGCCGGAAGGGTTACGCCTGATGGTGGATGGCGTGCTAAGCGCCTTGGGTTTAGAAGGCGGGGTGGAAGGGGACGCGTTGCGGCCCGGAACTGGGAGGCTAGCTGATTTCTTGCTCGCCTTGGAGGGGTCGATTGACATAATCGACGTCGTTGAGCGGGATAAGGGCTACCGAGAAAGGGTATTCTCTGCCCTAGCGGATATCGGAATGAAGGAGAGACGAGTGGACTGTATGTTTTAATGAACGTACGCGAGTATACACGTCGAAAATCGGGGATTATAAGGAATATATAAATATAGGAATATTATCATAGGCTGGAAAGGAAACGTTATTTTATATTATAAATGTGGAGGGAAAGCGCCAATTTCGCTTATAAGGATATATAATGAAATTTGTTAGTTTAATTTATAATATAAGTATGGACAACAAAAAACGTGTATCTTTCCTACAAGGATATGTAGGCGTATATTGAAATATTCGGGGAAAATTTTTATTATAAGGATATATAATAAAAAAGGGATTTTTTTTTTTGTAGGTTAATTTCGAAAACAATCTTCCTTATAAGGATATATAAGGAAATATTCTTCCACTACAAAATAAAAATATCGCTGCAAGGGATGTCGCTTGGATTAAAGGACGCACTAATGAGCGGCTCGCAATGGCTTTGAGCCGGTCGGTGGTGTGGCGTGTGCTCGGGTTGGATTAAATTTGGTGGTTTTCCTTTTTTTGTCTCTTAGTACCTCAGACGTTATTTTTTTTGTTTTATGTATTTATTGTTGTGTTGGCGAGTTTGGCCGGAAAAAATAGGTCTAAGGTCGCTAGGATATGGCGAGTCCTTGGGATAATTGCCGATAAAAAATCTTTTTTATAACAAAAAGGAATTGGAATTATTTACTTCGGACTTGATGAAGCGCCAAAAAACACCAAATATTAAATTTTCGCACTTTGTTCGCCGTTCACACCGGAACCGAATATTTGTGGTTTTTTTTTTTTTTTTTATTTTTACTCAAAGTGGCCAATAATATTTTTTTGCGACAATGTAAATTAATTTTTAAATTAATTTAATTATTTCTGAGTCAAAAATATGTGACTTAGCAGAAAAAGGCTAAAGTCGTGACTCAGTCACGACTTGAACTCGCGGGCCACCACTAACAGCGAATCAGCTGGTAGGCCTTTGTTTGGAATTTAAGTGTGAAACAAAAATTAATTTTTATCGCGTTGTGGAATATTTTCGTTGTGTTGCGTCGAAATTAATTGCGGAAAGCCAAAAACGGAGTGGCTGCAATAATTGTTGGACCGTAGTGCGAGTGACGGAGCAATGAAACGACACTGGTGCACATATGACAAGTGTGTCTGCCGGTGTTGCGCAATTGCGGCCGCGATTTTTTTTTCGGACTTTAATTTTTTTTTTTTTTTAGAATTTTGGATCGCACACGGATTAAAACCACAAGGATGCACGACACAATTAGCCCACGGTAAGTGGCTTGAGAAACACACAACGCGATATTAATTTTTTTCACACTTTGCAGATGGCGACTGCTGGACATATATGTATGTAGTGATGTACCGATGTACATACATACATAAATATGGGAATGGAAATTGGAAGAAACGCGCACTTTATCACGATGGACAGACACAGGATAGGTCGGAGTGGTAAAGTGAGACCTTTGGAGAGGTCACGTATGGGCATACAAGGGCTTAAAAGGTGGAAAGGTCGCTATAGAGGAGCGAAAATTCTCACCTTTAAGGGTGTATGCGGGTGAGTGTTAGTCAAAGGAAATAATAATAAAGTGTACTACTTAACAGATTTCCACCGATGCGATGCTGGCTGAGCGGAAGGATATCCGGCTCGAAGGACCAATGTTTGTGGAGGGGCGAAAAACTGCTGGCAGTCGTATATGTAGATGTGTATGTATGAGTGGTTGGCGGGTGCCAATATACTTCCTTCTCTTGTGGTGGGTGAGTCTGTGGAGCTTGGTTTATTAAAACGCACGGTTCTTTCGGTTAATTCAAGTATCTTTATTTCACAGAACTCGCGAAATGGGGAATTTCGAATGGAATAAAAAACTTTTGGGTAAATTTCGGGATCGAACGCGTCCGATTGTAATGGCGGTGTTCACTAATACTGTCGGTCATTTAGCATAGTGTGACCGCCCTCGCGTTGGCCCGAAATCCCCCTCCCTGCTCCTTGCTGGTCACGATCTGGCGTGAACATGCCGCCCCCCTTGCAACAAGTTGCAATTGCCACTCTGGGCATACATGAAAGGATGAGGAGCGGCCGCGTTCTGGATCGCCTAGATGCCGCAGGAGCCGGAAAGAATTCAGCCGAAGACGGTGCTTTGGGCGGCTGGGGTGCCACTCTGCCCCGGCACACATCCTGGTTGGATGACCTCAGGATAGAGGTCTGCACCAAGCACTACGGAGACGGATGAGGGGCGGTGGATCGCTTGGGGACGGCCATGTCGTTGAACCGTGGACACACGCGTATCGGATGGTTCTCCTTGTTGCAGAGTTTACAGGAGGCCGGTTTGGGAAGGGCCTTCGCGGGAAATGCCTGTACTCGCACGGCCGCGGCGGACTTGCGAGGGACGAATTGGGAGACCGGAGCGCTCTGAGTCGACTGATGGTCATCGGTGGCCTCGAGCACACGATAACGATCAGTGAGGAAATTATTCAACTCTTCCCATGAGGACACTGCTGTTTTATTCGGAACGGATTGTTCCCACATAGTGGATTTGGGCAGCTTACTGGTACAGATCGCGATGAGAAGGATATCCCAATTCTCTGTACTGGCCCCCGAACGTTCAAGGGCTGTCAGACACCCTTGAAACGTCGTTTGCAGTTGCCTAAGAGCCTTCGCTGACTCCTGAGCAACTACGGGAATTTGTAGGAGCTGCTTGGCCTGCGTCATGATGAGCAGCCGACTGTTCTCATAACGCGCGGAAAGGTTCTCCCATGCGGACTGGAAGCCTTCATTAGTCAAAGGGGATTTGGACACGATCCCCCGGGCTTCCCCTCGTGTTTTGGAGTTTAAGTGGTATAGTTTCTCCACTTCCGCTAAGCACGGATTGTTGATGTATATGGCCGTAAAAGGTCACGGAACGTAGGCCAGGCCAGGCTATCCCCTTCGAAAACCTCAACCTCACATGGAGGCAATCTATGGCCTTGGGATGGCGGAACGATTGGAGGTCGAGAGGGAGCGGGAGCGTTTAAAGCGGACAACTGCTCGATTCGCTGCCCGAACGCTGTAGCGCCACGCACGTATACCATGTAGCAGTACTCGTGCTTAGCCTTCACCGTACTGAGCATTATTTGGCTCTCCTCATCGTCTTTGGCCGTGAAGGCCTTATGGCAGCGCGCATATTCGGATTCAATATTGGCCCAGAGCGACTTGATTTGCTCCATGTGTATCTTGAGGGAGTATAAAGGCACATCTTGTTCAAGGCCTGCGCTCTCTCGCGCTTCGAAAATAGTCAAAGCGTCGCATACGGCAATAAAATCCGTCACTTTTTTATTTTGTAGTGGAAGAATATTTCCTTATATATCCTTATAAGGAAGATTGTTTTCGAAATTAACCTACAAAAAAAAATCCCTTTTTTATTATATATCCTTATAATAAAAATTTTCCCCGAATATTTCAATATACGCCTACATATCCTTGTAGGAAAGATACACGTTTTTGTTGTCCATACTTATATTATAAATTAAACTAACAAATTTCATTATATATCCTTATAAGCGAAATTGGCGCTTTCCTCCACATTTATAATATAAAATAACGTTTCCTTTCCAGCCTATTATAATATTCCTATATTTATATATTCCTTATAATCCCCGATTTTCGACGTGTATACTCGCGTACGTTCATTAAAACATACAGTCCACTCGTCTCTCCTTCATTCCGATATCCGCTAGGGCAGAGAATACCCTTTCTCGGTAGCCCTTATCCCGCTCAACGACGTCGATTATGTCAATCGACCCCTCCAAGGCGAGCAAGAAATCAGCTAGCCTCCCAGTACCGGGCCGCAACGCGTCCCCTTCCACCCCGCCTTCTAAACCCAAGGCGCTTAGCACGCCATCCACCATCAGGCGTAACCCTTCCGGCTCTCCGTCTGCATCGCGACCCCGCAGCGCATCTCCTACTTCGCGCTCCTCCTCCGGCAAATCGGGATTCGCCAAATCCGCTTCTCGCGTTCCCTCCTTAGTCGTGACCTCTCCTGAGTCACCCGTGATCACGCGATCCCGTTCGCAAGAATTTCGCGCACGTGCCGACATGGCTCTGACGGATTTTATTGCCGTATGCGACGCTTTGACTATTTTCGAAGCGCGAGAGAGCGCAGGCCTTGAACAAGATGTGCCTTTATACTCCCTCAAGATACACATGGAGCAAATCAAGTCGCTCTGGGCCAATATTGAATCCGAATATGCGCGCTGCCATAAGGCCTTCACGGCCAAAGACGATGAGGAGAGCCAAATAATGCTCAGTACGGTGACATGGCCGTCCCCAAGCGATCTGAGACCATAAGGCAACAAGGCTTATGCCTAAACTGCTTTGCGCGTGGTCATCAGGTCAAGGACTGCTCCAGTGCGCACAATTGCCATATTTGCAAGGAGCGTCATCATACCTTGTTGCATATTGACCACCCTCCCAGTGCGCCATCCGCTTCGCATCTACAGCGACCCGATTCCGGTGATGGTCCGTCAACCAGCCAGCAGCCGCTAAACGCCTTAGGGTATATTGCGTCCACCCCAGGCAGGGGTCTGCTAGGCACTGCAATCGTGACCCTCAGCCACTTAGGCGAAGTTTTTCATGTCCGTGCAATGGTTGACTCAGGAGCTGACTCCAGCTTTCTATCTGAACGTGTGTTCAATTTGGTCCGGCCTCCACACTACCCGTTCCGCGCAGGCATCACCGGCATGGGTGAATGCGACGCCGGCGGGGCAGAGAAGGCATGTCTGTTGACCCTATCCGCTCCATGCAATCGAGGTTTCCAGATCGAGGTGCTAGCCTTGGTCCTGCCGAAGTTGACTGGCACCATGCCGAGATGCGCCTTCCCTGATCCGATCCAGGTCAGTACCCTCGACCTCCCTCTGGCTGACCCGCATTTTAACAAGCCAGCACCAGTCGATCTGATCATCGGTGTGGATGCCTTCCGGTCGATCCTCGGCGAACGCATCAAGAAGGATATCGGAGGCGGCCTGATCGGGATCGAAACCATGTTTGGCTGGGTGGTGTGTGGGGCTATCCTGACCGACTCACACCATCCGCGGCCGGTTTACACCGTTCAGACGGGTCCGCCAGAGGCAAAACTTGATGAGCTTCTCACCAAGTTTTGGGAGGTGGAAGATCTCCCAGCGAAGCCGGAAAAGGAAGAAGATCGAATTTGCGAGCAAATGTTCCAAGAGACGACCAAGAGAAGGAAGGATGGGCGTTATGTGGTCTCTCTCCCGTTCAAGGATCCAAAGCATATAGAGCTGGGTCATTCCAGATCCATCGCCTTGGCTCAATTCCTGAGGAACGAAGCTCGCCTCCAGAAAAATCCAGAGCTAAAGAGGCAATACGATGCCGTGTTGCAAGATTACGCCGATTTGGGTCACATGATTCGGGTAACTCCTCCCGCAACTTGTGACAACTTTTATCTCCCCCATCACGCTGTGTTCAAACCCGAGAGCACCACCACTAAGGTTCGAGTCGTCTTCAACGCCTCAAGTCCATCCACCAGAGGGATCAGCTTGAATGACGCCTTACATACCGGCCCCACACTCCAAGCTGATCTGACGCTCCAGATCCTCAAATGGCGATTCTTCCAATTCGTCTTTAATGCAGACATCACGCAGATGTATCGACAAATCCTGGTCGACCCCAAACACACGCCTTTCCAGCGGACCTATACCGCGAGCGCGACGGGACTCTGAACGATTACGAGCTCCAAACGGTCACCTTCGGCGTTAATTGCGCCCCGTTCTTGGCGATCAGAGTCCTGCTGCAGCTGGCGCATTTTTTTGCGCCTTTTAAATTAATTAAATTAATTTAAAAATATTATTTACATTGTCGCAAAAAAAATATTATTGGCCACTTTGAAAAAAAAAAAAAAAAAACCACAAATATTCGGTTCCGGTGTGAACTGCGAACAAAGTGCGAAAATTTAATATTTGGTGTTTTTGGCGCTTCAATCAAGTCCGAAGTAAATAATTCCCATTCTTTTTTGTTATAAAAAGATTTTTTATCGGCAATTATCCCAAGGACTCGCCATATCCTAGCGACCTTAGACCTATTTTTTTCCGGCCAAACTCGCCAACACAACAATAAATACATAAAACAAAAAAAATAACGTCTGAGGTACTAAGAGACACAAAAAAAAACCACCAAATTTAATCCAACCCGAGCACACGCCACACCACCGACCGGCTCAAACCCATTGCGAGCCGCTCATTAGTGCGTCCTTTAATCCAAGCGACATCCCTTGCAGCGATATTTTTATTTTGTAGTGGAAGAATATTTCCTTATATATCCTTATAAGGAAGATTGTTTTCGAAAAAAAATCCCTTTTTTATTATATATCCTTATAATAAAAATTTTCCCCGAATATTTCAATATACGCCTACATATCCTTGTAGGAAAGATACACGTTTTTGTTGTCCATACTTATATTATAAATTAAACTAACAAATTTCATTATATATCCTTATAAGCGAAATTGGCGCTTTCCTCCACATTTATAATATAAAATAACGTTTCCTTTCCAGCCTATTATAATATTCCTATATTTATATATTCCTTATAATCCCCGATTTTCGACGTGTATACTCGCGTACGTTCATTAAAACATACAGTCCACTCGTCTCTCCTTCATTCCGATATCCGCTAGGGCAGAGAATACCCTTTCTCGGTAGCCCTTATCCCGCTCAACGACGTCGATTATGTCAATCGACCCCTCCAAGGCGAGCAAGAAATCAGCTAGCCTCCCAGTACCGGGCCGCAACGCGTCCCCTTCCACCCCGCCTTCTAAACCCAAGGCGCTTAGCACGCCATCCACCATCAGGCGTAACCCTTCCGGCTCTCCGTCTGCATCGCGACCCCGCAGCGCATCTCCTACTTCGCGCTCCTCCTCCGGCAAATCGGGATTCGCCAAATCCGCTTCTCGCGTTCCCTCCTTAGTCGTGACCTCTCCTGAGTCACCCGTGATCACGCGATCCCGTTCGCAAGAATTTCGCGCACGTGCCGACATGGCTCTGACGGATTTTATTGCCGTATGCGACGCTTTGACTATTTTCGAAGCGCGAGAGAGCGCAGGCCTTGAACAAGATGTGCCTTTATACTCCCTCAAGATACACATGGAGCAAATCAAGTCGCTCTGGGCCAATATTGAATCCGAATATGCGCGCTGCCATAAGGCCTTCACGGCCAAAGACGATGAGGAGAGCCAAATAATGCTCAGTACGGTGAAGGCTAAGCACGAGTACTGCTACATGGTGTACGTGCGTGGCGCTACAGCGTTCGGGCAGCGAATTTAAACGCTCCCGCTCCCTCTCGGCCTCCAATCGTTCCGCCATCCCAAGGCCATAGATTGCCTCCATGTGAGGTTGAGGTTTTCGAAGGGGATAGCCTGGCCTGGCCTACGTTCCGTGACCTTTTTACGGCCATATACATCAACAATCCGTGCTTAGCGGAAGTGGAGAAACTATACCACTTAAACTCCAAAACACGAGGGGAAGCCCGGGGGATCGTGTCCAAATCCCCTTTGACTAATGAAGGTTTCCAGTCCGCATAGGAGAACCTTTCCGCGCGTTATGAGAACAGTCGGCTGCTCATCATGACGCAGGCCAAGCAGCTCCTACAAATTCCCGTAGTTGCTCAGGAGTCAGCGAAGGCTCTTAGGCAACTGCAAACGACGTTTCAAGGGTGTCTGACAGCCCTTGAACGCTCGGGGGCCAGTACAGAGAATTGGGATATCCTTCTCATCGCGATCTGTACCAGTAAGCTGCCCAAATCCACTATCCTGCTGTGGGAACAATCCGTTCCGAATAAAACAGCAGTGTCCTCATGGGAAGAGTTGAATAATTTCCTCACTGATCGTTATCGTGTGCTCGAGGCCACCGATGACCATCAGTCGACTCAGAGCGCTCCGGTCTCCCAATTCGTCCCTCGCAAGTCCGCCGCGGCCGTGCGAGTACAGGCATTTCCCGCGAAGGCCCTTCCCAAACCGGCCTCCTGTAAACTCTGCAACAAGGAGAACCATCCGATACGCGTGTGTCCACGGTTCAACGACATGGCCGTCCCCAAGCGATCTGAGACCATAAGGCAACAAGGCTTATGCCTAAACTGCTTTGCGCGTGGTCATCAGGTCAAGGACTGCTCCAGTGCGCACAATTGCCATATTTGCAAGGAGCGTCATCATACCTTGTTGCATATTGACCACCCTCCCAGTGCGCCATCCGCTTCGCATCTACAGCGACCCGATTCCGGTGATGGTCCGTCAACCAGCCAGCAGCCGCTAAACGCCTTAGGGTATATTGCGTCCACCCCAGGCAGGGGTCTGCTAGGCACTGCAATCGTGACCCTCAGCCACTTAGGCGAAGTTTTTCATGTCCGTGCAATGGTTGACTCAGGAGCTGACTCCAGCTTTCTATCTGAACGTGTGTTCAATTTGGTCCGGCCTCCACACTACCCGTTCCGCGCAGGCATCACCGGCATGGGTGAATGCGACGCCGGCGGGGCAGAGAAGGCATGTCTGTTGACCCTATCCGCTCCATGCAATCGAGGTTTCCAGATCGAGGTGCTAGCCTTGGTCCTGCCGAAGTTGACTGGCACCATGCCGAGATGCGCCTTCCCTGATCCGATCCAGGTCAGTACCCTCGACCTCCCTCTGGCTGACCCGCATTTTAACAAGCCAGCACCAGTCGATCTGATCATCGGTGTGGATGCCTTCCGGTCGATCCTCGGCGAACGCATCAAGAAGGATATCGGAGGCGGCCTGATCGGGATCGAAACCATGTTTGGCTGGGTGGTGTGTGGGGCTATCCTGACCGACTCACACCATCCGCGGCCGGTTTACACCGTTCAGACGGGTCCGCCAGAGGCAAAACTTGATGAGCTTCTCACCAAGTTTTGGGAGGTGGAAGATCTCCCAGCGAAGCCGGAAAAGGAAGAAGATCGAATTTGCGAGCAAATGTTCCAAGAGACGACCAAGAGAAGGAAGGATGGGCGTTATGTGGTCTCTCTCCCGTTCAAGGATCCAAAGCATATAGAGCTGGGTCATTCCAGATCCATCGCCTTGGCTCAATTCCTGAGGAACGAAGCTCGCCTCCAGAAAAATCCAGAGCTAAAGAGGCAATACGATGCCGTGTTGCAAGATTACGCCGATTTGGGTCACATGATTCGGGTAACTCCTCCCGCAACTTGTGACAACTTTTATCTCCCACATCACGCTGTGTTCAAACCCGAGAGCACCACCACTAAGGTTCGAGTCGTCTTCAACGCCTCAAGTCCATCCACCAGAGGGATCAGCTTGAATGACGCCTTACATACCGGCCCCACACTCCAAGCTGATCTGACGCTCCAGATCCTCAAATGGCGATTCTTCCAATTCGTCTTTAATGCAGACATCACGCAGATGTATCGACAAATCCTGGTCGACCCCAAACACACGCCTTTCCAGCGGATCCTATACCGCGAGCGCGACGGGACTCTGAACGATTACGAGCTCCAAACGGTCACCTTCGGCGTTAATTGCGCCCCGTTCTTGGCGATCAGAGTCCTGCTGCAGCTGGCGCACGAAGTGCGACAGCTATATCCAAAGGCAAGTGAAATCCTCCGTCATTACATGTATGTAGATGACGTCCTCGCTGGCGCTCACACGATGGCGGAAGCACGCGCCATCATCCAGGAACTCCAGACAGCACTCAGCTCAGCTGGGTTCCCGCTGCGAAAATGGACATCCAACAAGAAGGAGGTGCTCCACGCCATTCCTAGGGAGCACCTGCTCCATGCCGACTTTCTCGAGCTAGAAGATGCAAGCACGGCCAAGACATTGGGCATCCGCTGGCGAGCTACCAGTGACTGCTTCTTCTTTGCCGTAACGGCGCTCCAACTCCAGGAAACGGTCTCCAAACGCGAAGTCCTCTCTCACATCGCAAAGCTGTTCGACCCAGCCGGGTGGCTGGCACCGTTCGTAGTTCGAGCAAAAATCTTTATGCAGCAGATTTGGTTGACCGAGCTCGGATGGGATGATCCGCTCCCTTCGCTTCTACTGATGCAGTGGCATGAATTTCTCCAAGACTATCCAGGTCTTAGCCGAGTACGTATCCCTCGGTGGTTAGGAATTGGCACCAAATTGAAGTGGGACCTACACGGCTTTTGTGACGCGTCTCAAAAGGCGTACGGAGCAGCCCTATACGTGCGGGTTCAGCACCAGAATGAGGCGAGCGTCCATCTGCTAACTGCCAAGACCCGAGTGGCTCCAGTTAAAACGGTCTCCCTGCCACGACTGGAGTTGTGCGGCGCGGTCCTCCTGGCAGACTTGTGCGCAGCGGTGGTCCCCAATCTCCCCATCTCGCCTTCCAACGTCCATTTCTGGACCGACTCCACCATTGTGTTGGCTTGGCTAGCCAAGCCCCCCTGCAGCTGGTCCACCTTTGTTGCTAACCGAGTGTCCTCCATATCTAGAAGCACCAACATCCAGGATTGGTCTCATGTGCGGTCCGAAGACAACCCGGCGGATCTCGCTAGCCGTGGAGTCTCCGCTGACGACTTGGCGGCCAGCAAGCTATGGTGGCACGGACCACACTGGCTGCTGCAACCCCCCGACAGTTGGCCTACATCCATATCCGACGTCCCTGACACAGACCTCGAGCAACGCATCCAGTGTCACATATCCGCGACGACACCGACGGGGGGCGTCTTTGTGTGCTTCAGTACCAGGGCAATCCACCTCGAAGCCACGTCGGATCTCACCACCGAAAAATTCCTGGCTGCATTCTCCCGATTCGTAGCCCGTCGCCAGTGCCCTCAGCGCATTTATTCCGATAATGGCAAGACTTTCGTTGGAGCCTCCAAAGCCTTAGAGAAGGACTTCCTGGACGCCACCAAAGGATGCATACTGAACTCCTTCAGCCAACACATCCTCTCCTGGCATTTCATTCCACCCGGCGCACCCCATATGGGCGGATTGTGGGAAGCGGGGGTGAAGAGCTTCAAGGCCTTGTTCTACAAGGGGTCTTCGACGATGAGGTACACTATGGAGGAGTTGTCCACACTCCTGTGTCGGATCGAGGCATGTTTGAACTCACGTCCAATCTCCCCCATGAGTGAGGATCCGTCAGACTTGTTGGCGTTAACCCCGGACACTTCCTCGTGGGGGGCCCCTCATATCCATTGCGGAGCCGGAGATTCACGTCGATCCCATGTCCGTGATCAACCGGTGGCAACGTCTGAAGGCACTCCACCAGAACTTTTGTCGTCGTTGGAAGGAGGAGTACCTTCGAGAGCTCCAAAAACGGCACAAATGGAAGGCCCCGGATCGCAACCTGCAGATCGGCGATCTCGTTATCGTCTCGGAAGACAATCTGCCACCAACCGAGTGGCGTCTAGGCCGAGTGGAAGGTCGGCATTCCGGTGCCGACGGGCTGGTCCGGGTTGTCGATGTTAGGACTTCGCGCGGGTCCATCCGACGACCGGTCGCGAAGCTTATCCTTCTACATAGCGATAGCGAGCTCGTCCCGGACACCTCCAAGCCGTAACGTCCTCCTACCTATCCTGTGTTCCGTTGCGTGTCATCGTCTCAATGTCCTGTGTCCGTCTCCGCGACAATAACTAACCCAGTTTGCTCCCATTCTAGACTCTCGCTACAATCCAATCGCAATGGCCCCAAGGCGTACCACCCGCACCCGTGAGGAGACCCACCGCATCCGCGGAGTCGACTCCTGCCCCAACTGCCTGGCCCACGAGCATTCGGGCGAGTCCTGCCGCAGTCCCGACGGATGCCGACGGTGTGGGCAGAGCCACCACACGCTCCTTCACATGGCTGACCAGACCCCAAGACGTCGGTCCCCCAGGCGGTCAGATGACCAGCCTTCACGGCAGCGCTCCTCCCAGCGGCGTTCCGACAAGCCCCCCTCCGCTCGCGATCCGTCCCAAGCGCCCACGCTGAACTCCCTCCTGCAGTCCAGGTCGACTGTAGTGATGCCCACGGCCGTGGTGCGACTAGGCAACGGAGTCAAGCAGTTTGACACCCGGGTCCTCCTGGACGCGTGCAGCCCGATGAGCCGTGTCAACGCTTCGTTCGCGAAGGCTCTGGGTCTAGCCATCGGTCCAGTCGGGAACGACCGCGCGTGCACAGCCGTGCTCGGGTCAAAGACCGACCCAGACTTCCAAAAGGAGGACGTTTTCAAGGTGGAGGCCGACCTTCAAGTTCGTACCCCCATCCGGGAGGTATCCGACTCGGTGCGTGGAAAATTCCGACATCTAGTGCTGGCAGACCCGGAGTTCCACCGCCCCTCATCCGTCTCCGTAGTGCTTGGTGCAGACCTCTATCCTGAGGTCATCCAACCAGGATGTGTGCCGGGGCAGAGCGGCACCCCAGCCGCCCAAAGCACCGTCTTCGGCTGGATTCTTTCCGGCTCCTGCGGCATCTAGGCGATCCAGAACGCGGCCGCTCCTCATCCTTTCATGTATGCCCAGAGTGGCAATTGCAACTTGTTGCAAGGGGGGCGGCATGTTCACGCCAGATCGTGACCAGCAAGGAGCAGGGAGGGGGATTTCGGGCCAACGCGAGGGCGGTCACACTATGCTAAATGACGGACAGTATTAGTGAAAACCGCCATTAAAATCGGACGCGTTCGACCCCCGCATTTTACCCAAAAGTTTTTCTTCCACTCGAAATTCCCCAGTTCGCGAGTTCTGTGAAATAAAGATCCCTGAATTAAACGAAAGAACCGTGCGTTTTAATCAACCAAATTCCACAGACTCACCCACCACAAGAGAAGGAAGTATATTGGCACCCGCCAATCACTCATACATATCCAAATCTGTTCAGAAACAAATTTTCACCACTAATCAACACTGCTTTAAAAATTTAAACCAAAAATAGAGCATATGCGTCCTAAAAACACGCTACCTAAAAAGAAAAAAAATTAATAATTGAAAAATCAAAATAATATATTAAGACTGCAAATATTCGCGCGAGTCCCAGGCGTTCCGCCCACCTCCCGCCCAACCGACCGAGGGGCGCAGTCGCATAACGTACGACACGTTATCGCGTGGACGAAACAAGAAACATAAAATCGAATAACTAGGGCTAATTAATAGCTAAGTAACATAAAATAGACGTTTTTAGTATAGGAAGAGAGGACTCTGTGCTGATCGCTCGGTACTACCGATTGTAGTCAGCACAAAGGACACGAAAGGGTTCATGCAAAGCATAGTTAGTAGTACAGCGAGTCAAAGATAAAGGAATAAAGTTTCTGGTAGGTCTACATGGAACAGATAGATTAACCTGAGATAATAACTCAGGCGAATCTATATCACCATTCAAAAGCTTGTGCATAAAGATTACACCAAGCATAATTCTACGGTTAATGAGAGAAGGAAGGTTAATCAAAAGAAGTCTACTGGAGTACGAAGGCAAATTGGCATTGCGATTCCAGTTTAAGCCACGAAGAGCGAAAAGCAGAAATTGTTTCTGTACAGATTCTATTCTAGTTTGGTGCGACTCATACTGAGGCGACCATACACAAGAACCGTACTCTAGAATAGGCCGTACAAGTGATGTGAAGAGAATCTTGGTTATGTATGGGTCAGTGAATTCCTTCGACCACCGCTTTATAAAACCAAGAACACCCATTGCTTTACCGACCATTTTGGAAATGTGGGTATTAAAAGTTAGTTTGCTGTCCATAAGCACACCTAAATCGTTCATCTCAGTTAGACGTTCCAATGGACTATGATTAAGAAAATAGGTTACCAGTTGAGGAGAAGTTCTATGAAAAGTCATTACTTTACACTTAGTAGTATTGAGGTTTAACAAGTTGAGCCGGCACCAAGACTCGAAACTGTTAAAATCGGCTTGTAAGCAAGCAGGCGAAATCATATCTTTATAACTAAAACAAAGTTTAACGTCATCAGCATACATAAGCACACGCGAATGTATCATAACTGAGGGAAGATCATTAATAAAGAGTGTAAAAAGCAGAGGGCCCAGATGACTACCCTGAGGCACCCCAGACGTCACATGAATGGAACTGGAAAAGGAAGACTTGAAAAGTACCTTCTGCGTTCTGTTTGTTAGATACTCGCGAATTCAACAAAAAAAATTGGCGGAAAGCCAATGTCACTTAACTTAATAAGCAAAAGCGTATGATTAACAGAATCAAAAGCCTTACTGAAATCAGTATATATGACATCAGTTTGTTTTGCATTTCTGAATCCATCGATTGTTAAAGAAGTGAATTCTAAAAGGTTAGTGGTAGTGGATCTACGTTTCACAAACCCATGCTGGGATGTCGAAATAATAGACCTACAGAAGTGTTGCAATTGAGAAGTAATTATCTTTTCCAAAGCTTTAGGAATAGCAGACAATTTGGAAATACCCCTATAGTTTGAAGCTTCGGACTTTTTACCATTTTTATGGAGAGGAATAATATATGACTCCTTCCAAATAGCTGGGAAGGAGGACGAGTCAACAGACAACAAAAATAACTTCAAAATTGGCTTACATAAAGCATTTGCACAAAACCTGAGTACGCAACCAGGTATACCATCAAGTCCTGGTGAATACACAGGTTTCACTAAATTAAGCACGCTGAGAAGCGAACTTTCATCAATCACTGGATTAAAAATGCAGTTCGACTTTTTTAACTGATAAGGATACGGAAGTCTTGAATGATATTCCGCTGAGGAGTAGGTAGTCTTAAAAAAATCAGCAAACATATCGGCAATTGCCTGATCAGTGTTAGCTTTATTATTTTCAAACGACAAGGAAGACGGATGCACTGATGTCTTGATTGCACTGATTGCTTAGGATCGCGAGAAAACTGACATTTGCAGCGCCGTAGATAATCCTTATAGCATTGCATATTAAGGACCATAAATCTCGAGCGAGCAACAGAATACAGAATGAAATCAGACGAACGGCGAGTTTTTTTAAACTTTTTATAGCATCGTGACTTCACATTTTTCAAGTTGGATAACTCCCGAGAGAACCAAGGAGGTCTATTAGAAATCACTTGTCTCTTGAGAGGAACACAATTATCGAAAAGTGAATCAAGTGTACTATAAAAGAAAGAAATAGCTGAGTCCATGTCTATACAATTGTACAGATAAGACCAAGCTGTAGCAAGAATGAAATCATTAAGATTAGAAAAATCTGTTTTACGAAAACATCGAGGTTCGAGGTATCGTATTAGCACCAAGTAGTGGTGGAAGGAAAGGTAGATCAATTGTTAAATTTACAGTAGGATGAAATTTATCTTCCGGAAGAACAAAAGGTTCAATCCTGGAAACAGCACAATTGGAAGGATCAAGTACAAATATCAGATCTAATGATCTTCCATTTGTATTACGCACTGAATTGACTTGAGAAAGGGACATCTCAAGAAGGCCGTCAACAAAGTCATGTGACGTGGAAGGCAACAGTATAGTAGACTCATCCGCAAGGGACCATGCTATGGAAGGTAAATTAAAATCTCCTAGAACAATGAGAATATCACGATTAGAAGTTAAAGCAGAGACAGATCGAATTGCCTCTAATTGATTTAATGTCAGACTGCGGTGGAATATAAGAACAAGTGATGTAGGCGGAAAAAGAATGATAATCTACCTTAACACTGACAAACTCAATCTCCTGATTATAAGAAGGCTGAATCTGTTCAGATGGTAAAGCAGCATCAACAGCAATCAAAACTCCTCCACCCACGCGAGGAGTTCGATCACATCTGAATACAGAAAATTTTGAAGCAAATACAGATGCATCAGCAATGTCAGGTTTTAGCCACGTCTCCGTAAAAGCTAAAATGTTATTCGTAAAGAAAGGCTATCTACATAGAGATTAGTAAGTTTTGATTTCAGTCCTCTCACATTCTGGTAACCCAGATTGAGGGACGAATCTAGTTTTTTGACACACCAGCAGATGCTGGTGTGCCCGAAACCGTATTAGTAGCTTGAGCAGAACTTGGCAGGCGAATCGGTGGCCGATTTTTCTTTTTCACAGTATATTCTTTAACTATAATGTGCTGCGGCCAAAAACGTTTATGACAAATAGTGTCAAAACTGTTGGCAGAGACACTTATTTTAAATGACGAAATGTCACGGGCATACGAAAATTTAAACTTTTCCACTGCAATATTCGGGTCTTTAACCACAGAACGAATATAGGCTATAACATCATCAGATGTGACTTCAGGGGCAAGCCTACAAACAAATACATGTTTCTGTGGTGGAACACCAATAAGATCCCTTGGCGGCTGTGCTACAATAGCAGCTGCAACATTGGGAGTTGCAACTGCTGACGCAGCAAAGCCATTAACAGGGCCTCCTATGATAAAACTATCGGCAATTTCCATTCGATTGGAAGATTGCCCGGACAAATCGGATACTACGCCTACTTTCGCATTAGATGCGAGGTTACTACCAGGCGATATGGGAGTAACCTCAATGCCCGGAATTACCGCGCTTTTAAACGATATTAGGCGCTGATTACTGGGTGAAGATATGGCATAAGACCCACCAGGGACAAGAAGAGACGCCGGCGGAGCATGAGATGCACTTCGAGGAGTGGTCTTTTTCCGTTTAGGCGACTCATTTAATATTTTTAATAACTAATTTTAATTATCCAAAGACTGTACATCTATTCCGTTTTGTATAATTTATTAAGTATATCTATGTCACCGGACTCAACAGGAGATCCATAATTATTATAAAAAATTTGTAAAGACCTAATTTAAGGTATACACAAATAAAAGTGCCTTGCAACGATCAGTTGTTAATAGTGTTATATTAAATGTCAATAGGAAGAGAGAAAACTATACTGAAGAATGTCACTTATGTATACTACGCTGTACATTTTTTTCTTTTTTTTTTTTTATTTTTTTTTTTTTTTTTTTTTTTTTTTTTTTTTTTTTGGGTTTTTTTTTTTTTTTTTTTTTTTTTTTATAAACAACCAACCCAAATCTTCAAAAAGTATGAGAAGTGGCGGAGGCAGCAGCTCTACTGACAGTGGCGTCGGTGACGCTGTGAACCCATCGGTGTATAGCCCATCATCCAGTGGGAATTCAGCTGGGTCGCCTCTCTCCTCCATATGCTCTTTTATAGCCAATTTTTCACATTCATTACCCACTAAATACCCACCCAATAATAACAACAACAACAGCACCATTAACATGAGCAGACAGGACTCACTTATAACACCTTCGGCAGCATCCCCATCATCGTCAGCAGCAACAGCTTCAGTAAAAGCAACAACAACAACATCATCATCAACTACAGCAGCCGCGTCGTCGTCAATTAACCCTGAGCGTCAAGCATTCCACCAAGCAGGAACTAGTCGAAATCCGCAAACAAGGAAAAAATAGTATTAATTATTTTGTTAAAAATTTTTGTTTTAACATGGATAATTGCAATTCTGTCAGTACTCCCCTAATGAATAAACTCAATTATGAGCTTCTTAACTCAGATGAGGATTGTAACGCTCCTTGTCGGAATCTTATTGGCTGTTTAATGTACATAATGCTATGTACACGTCCAGATCTAGCTACTGCCATAAATATCCTGAGTAGATATAGTAGCAAAAACAATGCTGAATTATGGCAATGATGAAAAAGGGTTGTTAGGTATTTAAAGGGGACTATTAATATAAAACTTGTTTTTAAAAAGAATACATCATTTTAAAATGTTTTAGTTGGCTATGTAGATTCTGATTGGGTTAGTAATGAGATTGATAGAAAAAGTACATCTGGAATACAAAAAGACAAAACTCAGTGGCATCTTCATCAACTGAAGCTGAATATATGGCTCTATTTGAAGCTGAGAGAAGCCCTCTGGCTAAAGTCTCTTCTAAATAGTGTAAATATAAAACTTGAAAACCCCATAAAAATTTATGAAGACAACCAAGGTTGTATTAGCATTGCGAATAATCCCTCATGTCATGAAAAACAAAACATATTGATATAAAATATCATTTCTTAAGAGAAAAGATAGAAAATAATGAGATTTGTCTTGAGTATATTTGTACAGGTAACCAACTTGCTGATATCTTCACCAAACCACTTCCTGCTGGAAGATTTGCAGAATTACGAAACCAATTGGGAATACTACAGGAAGAGTGATCGTAGTGTACTGATGCCGTACAAGAAAAAAATACTTTAAAGAAAAACTAATACATGCTTTATGAACTAATTGAATTATTATTTTTAAGTTTTTTTTGATCTGAACCGAATTATTAATTGTCAAAGTAATTTTATTTTTAAAGTGATCTGATCGAGGTTTTTCTGGGTTTTCCCTCACATCCCCGAGCAAATGCTAGATCACCTAACATTCCCAGAGTGCACACCGACCACATTAGTATAAGCTAACAATTGAATATTAATCTTGTTCTTAAATATTTTTAATTGTTAATGTTGTTTCTGAGGGGGGCGTGTTGGAATACCCCTATTCTGTTATCAAATAACAACATTACGCAATACTATTAGTCATTACGCAATACTGTCATCTTCTCAATGACTGGTCACACTTGCTTTTTAACTTCCTCTTTTGTTCTGATCTCTTGAACAATGTGCATGTGGTCCCGGTGTTGCAGTAAGAAAATAATCAAAGAATAAATAAATAATTAACATATAAAATTAAACTTAAACAATAGCAAACTTAAATTGAATATTAGCTTCATCAATTCAACACATACTTACCGATATTGCGATTGCTGCTCCAATACTCACCTGCTACTCCATCCTGACGACCGATCCAAATCGCAACATTGATGTCCACACTCCAGATAACCTGCAAATAGATAATAAGCATTTTATTAATTATTTTGTTAAAATATTGTTCGTAAAATTATCATTGTTTAAATTTTTGCTATTAGTGATGGAACAAAATCCCACTATCCCTACTTACCAGTATTGTCACCACTAATCAACACTGCTTTAAAAATTTAAACCAAAAATAGAGCATATGCGACCTATAAACACGCTAAAAGAAAATTAATAAGGGAAAAATCAAAATAATATATTAAGACTGCAAATATTTTTAATAACTAATTTTAATTATCCAAAGACTGTACATCTATTCTGTTTTGTATAATTTATTAAGAATATCTATGTCACCGGACTCAACAGGAGATCCATAAGGTATACACAAATAAAAGTGCTTTGCAACGATCAGTTGCTCGGCCATAGGCGATGCATCGACATGCCAAACTGAAAAAAAAAATTGTAATAGTGTTATATTGGATGTCAATAGGAAGAGAGAAAACTATACTGAAGAATGTCACATATGTATACTACGCTGTACTTCATATAGAAAAACAAAAAGTAAAGCAGCGAAAGATTCAGCCAAAGATGTCGTTCTTTGGTGTCTACATTCCGCCATCTAAGGATGGCTTCGAGGGCACGGCATCCAAATGTGCAGGTTCCATAGCGGTTCAATATCAGAACTTCTCCAGATGTGATGACAGTAGCAGCAACATCTACGACGTCTGCTGGCACAAATGATATGATGACAAACGACTACAAATACGAAGATCTAGATTATCCACCGGACTCGCCACTTTGGCTTATCTTCATGGAAAAATCCCAGGTCCTGGATGTGCTGCGTATCTACAAAGAGGGAAGACTGCGAGAATTTCCGAATCGTGAGCAGGCGGAGAGCTATGTCCAATTCGGTTTCGAAAGCATCGAGTCATTGAAACGTTTCGGTAAATCGTCATACAACAACAAGACGGCCAATAAGACCAACCCAAATTCTTCAAGTAACAGTATGGGAAGTGGCGGAGGCAGCAGCTCTACTGACAGTGGCGTCGGTGACGCTGTGAACCCATCGGTGTATAGCCCATCATCCACTAGTGGGAATTCAGCTGGGTCGCCTCTCTCCTCCATGTGCTCTTTTATAGCCAATTTTTCACATTCATTACCCACTGCCAACAATAACAATAACAACAACAACAGCACCATTAGCATGAGTAGACAGGACTCACTTATAACACCTTCGGCAGCATCCCCATCATCGTCAGCAGCAACAGCAGCAGTAAAAGCAACAACAACAACATCATCATCAACTACAGCAGCCGCGTCAATTAACCCTGAGGAAGTAGTCGAATTCCACAAACAAGGAAAAAAATAATATTAATTATTTTGTTAAAATTTTTTTTAAAACTTTCAATGTTTCCTTTTTGCTATTAGTGATGGAACAAAATCCCACTATCCCTACTTACCAGTATTGTCACCACTAATCAATACTACTTTAAAAATTTAAATCAAAAATAGGGCATATGCGACCTTTGAATATCCTACCTAAAAGAAAATTAATAAGGGAAAAAATAGGGCATATGCGACCACCAAACATTCTAAAACGTGAAAAAAAAAAGAAAACTAGTAAGCAGGAAAATTCAAACTAAAAGAAATTATACCATATAAATATTTTATATATATTTAACACTTAACTTTACTCAACCAAATTTTGTTATACTGTTTAAATTTGTAATTTCTAATTAAGTGTATTTATGTTTATTTAGGACTCATTATGAGCTCCTTTCTTATTACCTACCTAAAAGAAAATTAATAAGGGAAAAATCAAAATAATATATTAACATTGTAAATATATTAACATTAACTAGCATTAATCAATCAAAGACTGTACTATTCAAATCTGTATTAGTTTATTAAGTATATTTATATCACTGGACGCATAACGAGATTTATATTACTATACAAAATTTGTAAAGAAATGTGACGAAGTTATCGACACAACACCTATCGATAGCGATAAGGTTCACGCCACCGTTCATTTCTTTATACCCCCCATAATCATAAGTCATCATTATTATAATTAAGTTCCTTAGGACCTTATGAAAGGGCAAAAATTATTATTAATAAATTAGTTCTTAGGGCAAATGACTCTGAACCATTAGGTAGAGCTAGTTCTTTTCTTTACAGCGCCACCTGGCCTATATCATTACTCGCCGCTCACTCGTTTCGCCTGTTTCGCAGTCCACCCGTTTTCGCTCCTCATCTGATATTCGCCGCTCATTCTCTTCGCCATCACCGGACTTTCGCCGCCGCTCTCTCGAAAGCACAGATTTACCGTTGATCGGGCCGACGCCACGCGCCGGCGCCACATGGCATTGCGTACGTGGCCTGAGTCACGTAGGCCACAGCGCATACGCAGCCATGCGTGTGAAGAGAGCGGCAATAGCGGAGGCAATGGTACAGCTGTACCTGGCAGCGACGCGTGCCAAAGCTTCGCGGCGAAAAGCAGGCCGTGGACGCTGGGCCAAATTGGGCCGGCGAGGAGTCTAGTACATACCTCGGACCGAATAAGACGTGCGGAAAATAAACCAAAAGTGAAGTGAATAAAGTGAATCAAGAGCAGACCCCGGAACACCAAGGACAAACCACAAGGATAACCACAACCAAGGACAACAGACACAGGATACCCCAAGGACTACGACAAGGACAACACAACTGGAACAAGGATCAAGGACGAAGACATCGGAGATCGCAAGGACTACGCAAGGACAACACCACCCGAGTAAAGACCAGGAACCCAAGCACTAAACACTGCAAGGACTACGAGTCAGATACCACTTTCGGGAAAAGACGACACAGGACAAACGAGTCAGCGGAGAGGACGGCCAGGTGAGTCGGCGTGAACGCCACGGGTGGGAGAATATCCCCAAGTTTAGTCGGGGCGGTTAGAGTGTGGCAAAAGAAACATTTATCTCATTTATCCATGAAAAAAATATATAATAAAGTGAAAGAAAATATTGGAGAAGCCGTGTGTTCAAATTTTGGTTGTTGGCCACTCGACCAGGCTCAAGGACCTGCGAGTTAGTGTTCGGACGGACCGAATAGTTACTAGGGATTCAGAGAGGAAGCGTTCAGTCGGCCATGCCGACTCGCCAATCCTCATCAGGACTTCCAGTAGTTCGGCTTGGCTGAACGTAGTACTCTCGGGCCAGCATCATAGGTCCGTGGTAGCTAGATTGTGTAGTAGTCATGTGTACCTCCTTTTGTGTGTCGTGTCTTCATGTGATGTCCTTACTAACATAAATATAAGCCGTAGTTCATCCGTGCATGACGGGATGCTGGGTCAATCCACATCTCCGCCTGCCGGATTCCCCTCTCCCCCCCTCTGCCTCAGCTAGCTAATAAGTAGATACCCGGTTCTCTCTAGTCACCAGGCTAGAGATCGAGCCCGTAGTTAATATTAGTTGACCAGTAGATAGGATGTGCCGTATCTCTGTCCGGGTCAATCCCGCAGAGATCCGACCATCATACCCTCCTCATACCCGACCAGTATCTAGGATGTGCCGTATCTCTGTCCGGGTCAATCCCGCAGAGGTCCGACCATCATACCCTCCTCATACTCGACCAGTATCTAGGGTGTGTTGTATCTCTGTCCGGGTCAATCCCGCAGAGATCCGCCATCATCACCCTCCTCAGACCTCAGATCCCCCCCACTATCTCAGCTTAAAACTAATATATATGTATTGTATTGATGTCGTCCTGCATGTACCCGTTCTCTTTTTCCCAAGTGTAGTGGTCCGATCAGGAAATAAATACTCCTTAATCTCGAGTCTCGGCATTCTTACAAATATTTTTGTAAGGAGGCCCTGGGGAGACTGAGATATGTACCCCATCTGAGAAAAAACTTCCTTACAGATGGCGCCCGAGCAGGGACCCGAGATTTTAGATAACATTTTTTTATACCATGCATTCGTAGAATGAAATGGTATATTAAAGTCGCCAAAATGTATGTAACAGGGAGAAGGAAGCTTCTCCGACCCTATAAAGTATATATATTCTTGATCAGTATCAATAGCCGAGTCGATTGAGACATGTCCGTCTGTCTGTCCGTCTGTCCGTCTGAAGAATCATCGAGATCTCGGAGACTATAAGAGCTAGAGCTACCAAACTTGGCATGTAGACCCGTTTGCTCTGCAGGCAGATCGAGTTTATTTTTTTTCCCCCCCCCCTTCCGCCCCCGCTATTTGAAAAACAATATTTTGAGCCTCCATATCTCGGGAACTATAAAAGATAGAGCTTTCGGATTTGGACATTAGATGCGTGCAGTGTGCACGCAGACCAAGTTTGTTTCAAATTTTGGCCACGCCCCCTCCGCCCCCGAAATTCGAAAAATTCGATTTTTAGCCGAAATATTTATCGTATCGTAATTTAATTTGGCACACTAATACATGTCACGTATATCTATCATTCCATCAAATATCACAAGAATCGGAATAAAAATGGCCGAGTTATACATAGAAACGTTTTTCACTCATAGCGGTGCAAGGCAGATGCACGCGAAAAAGAGCGAGATAGCATATGCTGCAAATCACCGATTTGGTCGGGGGGCACTAAAGTGCTCATTTCCACATAAGAGAGATAACATTTGAAAGAAATTTAATATATATCTCTTCACCTAATGCATGGTATATCCAAGTCGGCCCGGCGACTTACTTACTTTATTTATTTTTTTTTTAAAAAAAATATAATTTGATTTAAGGAGACTAACATCAGCGTGGATTAAAAACCCACCATAACCAAAGATCGACCCAAAACACATGTTTCTAATAATTCGGCAGTAGACGAATATTTAATATTCCCGCGAATTATTTATCGTATCCCTTCATTTTAATTTTTTTTTTTTGGTATCAGATCAATCCTGCATAAGGATTGGTCAAATAACCCATTAAAAAAAAAAAAATATAATATTGTGTCATCGTTTTTTTTTTTGTATGGGTGTCGCCAACCCCTACGCTCAGTTAGTCATCGATAGAACTTTCGCGAGAACCTTTAATATAACCCATTAAGCGGCAGAATTAAAGGCATGTTCAGTAGAATCAACGACAGAACCTCAGAGCCACAGTTAATCACCGATAGGACTCTCGCTAGGACCTTTGATAGAATTCATCACGCAATAGAATCAAAGAGAGGCACAGTGGAATCAACGACAGAAATCAACGTCCCAATTAGTCACCGATAGAACTTTCGCTAGGACCATCGATAGAATTCATCAGGCAATAGAATCAACGGCAAGCACAGTAGAATCATCGACAGAACCTCAAGTCTCAGTTAGTCATCGATAGAACTCACGCTAGTTTCATGGACAGAACTCATTTATCAGTAGAGTCCAGATCATCAGCCCGGTAGAATCAGCGACAGAATCCAAAGTTAGTATTTTAAGAAAACTTCAAACCCAGAACACACGTTTCCTTTTGACTATTCTTTTGCACCAAAATATTGCCCACGCTGTATCGCTGCCGGTCTGGCTGTGGAATTTCTCTCGACACGTTGAGCCCTCGCGTCGACGAATCTATCCACTCCTCTTCTCAGGTCACGTGTCCAGACGTCGCCGGTACATAAACGCTGGCCTTCGGAAGCAGAAGGAGAGTCTAACCTAAACCATCAACGTGTGAACATCGAAGTTGTCTCGCTTACACAAAGTCAAAGGACACAGGACTCAAGCCCAAGGATCATCATCGCTTCAAGGATAATCACTTCGCATCCGAGGATCATTATCAGACAACGCAAGGATCATCCGTGCCAAGGATCATAGGCTCATATCTAAGGGTCATCAACCAATAGCACCAGTTCAAGGATAGTCATCGCAAGGAGTGTTGCTTAGCATCGCCAGGATCATCGCTTGATGTCACATTTCAAGGACGATCAGTAGACATCGCAAGAAGCCTCACTCAGCAACGACACAACCATCGCTTGATAGAGCTATCACCTCAGCCCAACCTAAGGATCACAGTTGACAACTTAAGGATCAGCGGAGCACCGTAACGCATTCATTCGGGACCATTCAAGGACCATTGAACCAACAAACATGGGCGTCAAATGGATCAGCTACCGACGCAAAGGAGAGCTGGAAGCTTTTCTCATCGAGTTCGGATTGACCCCAGGAGGGACAGTGGACGAGATGCGAACCCGATTCGCTAGTTTCGCTTCACGAGAAGACCACCCACCAGAGATACTTTCTCGTTTGACAACCCTGGAAGGACAATACGGAGCTGTGGCCACCGTCGATAAAGGACTCGACGTGAAAGCCCGATCTCGACCAGTCTCGCCGGCCAGCGTTGGCGATACCCCGAAGGCAGGACACATGGAGTCACTTCGAGATTTCATCCCCGAAGCGAAACCCTTAGCACTGACGTCTGCCGCGTCCAAGTCAACGGACCTTATCCTGGAAGTACCACAGCAGCACAGGACTCCACCTATGGACCACCGCACACCACATATAATCAATCAGGCGGTGATGGCGGAAAAGATATCCAAATGGGGTATCTCTTTCGATGGCACAGCAGACCCGTTATATTTCTTGGAGAAGCTGGAAGTTCGCGCAGCCACCTACAACATCGATTTGGAGTCACTGCCCAACATGATGCCACTTCTATTCTCCGGAAGCGCCGAAGGATGGTGGCAAACGTGTGGCCTACTAAACGTGACCTGGGGTGAATTCAAACAAGAATTCCTGGATTTCTTTTTGCCACCCAGATATTTCGAAAAGTTGGAGGACGCCATACGCTCACGTCGGCAAAAGTATTCGGAACCCTTCAAGCAATATTTGATCGAGCTACGACTCATGATGCGCCGAGCGAACTACTCCCCAATGCAGGAGCTCGAGAGGATCTACGACAATCTACAGCCTGATTACCGATTGTATGCCCGACTTCAGGAGCTTAGCAGAGCTCACTAGAATGGTGATCACCTACGAAACCATAAAGAACGGAAGCCCCGAAGGAAATTCTATGGCCTTCGTAACCAACCCTCCTGAGCAGAATGTGCACTTCGTGCCCACCGAGTCAGAATCGGATTCCCCAACCCAGGCAACCGAAGAGACGGGTGGATCTCAAGCGGAATTTAAGATACATTGTTAGAATCTAAGTATTTTTAGAAGCCACACAGATAGGGACATAGGGTTGTAGGATTGCTGGTCAGAGTCTTTAAACATATTTTTCATGGAGCATGACGGTCCAATTCTCCCGCTCCGCCGGGTGAGTTGGGAGGACGTGTGACGAAGTTATCGACACAACATCTATCGATAGCGATAAGGTTCACGCCACCGTTCATTTCTTTATACCCCCCATAATCATAAGTCATCATTATTATAATTAAGTTCCTTAGGACCTTATGAAAGGGCAAAAATTATTATTAATAAATTAGTTCTTAGGGCAAATGACTCTGAACCATTAGGTAGAGCTAGTTCTTTTCTTTACAGCGCCACCTGGCCTATATCATTACTCGCCGCTCACTCGTTTCGCCTGTTTCGCCGTCCACCCGTTTTCGCTCCTCATCTGATATTCGCCGCTCATTCTCTTCGCCATCACCGGACTTTCGCCGCCGCTCTCTCGAAAGCACAGATTTACCGTTGATCGGGCCGACGCCACGCGCCGGCGCCACATGCCATTGCGTACGTGGCCTGAGTCACGTAGGCCACAGCGCATACGCAGCCATGCGTGTGAAGAGAGCGGCAATAGCGGAGGCAATGGTACAGCTGTACCTGGCAGCGACGCGTGCCAAAGCTTCGCGGCGAAAAGCAGGCCGTGGACGCTGGGCCAAATTGGGCCGGCGAGGAGTCTAGTACATACCTCGGACCGAATAAGACGTGCGGAAAATAAACCAAAAGTGAAGTGAATAAAGTGAATCAAGAGCAGACCCCGGAACACCAAGGACAAACCACAAGGATAACCACAACCAAGGACAACAGACACAGGATACCCCAAGGACTACGACAAGGACAACACAACTGGAACAAGGATCAAGGACGAAGACATCGGAGATCGCAAGGACTACGCAAGGACAACACCACCCGAGTAAAGACCAGGAACCCAAGCACTAAACACTGCAAGGACTACGAGTCAGATACCACTTTCGGGAAAAGACGACACAGGACAAACGAGTCAGCGGAGAGGACGGCCAGGTGAGTCGGCGTGAACGCCACGGGTGGGAGAATATCCCCAAGTTTAGTCGGGGCGGTTAGAGTGTGGCAAAAGAAACATTTATCTCATTTATCCATGAAAAAAAATATATAATAAAGTGAAAGAAAATATTGGAGAAGCCGTGTGTTCAAATTTTGGTTGTTGGCCACTCGACCAGGCTCAAGGACCTGCGAGTTAGTGTTCGGACGGACCGAATAGTTACTAGGGATTCAGAGAGGAAGCGTTCAGTCGGCCATGCCGACTCGCCAATCCTCATCAGGACTTCCAGTAGTTCGGCTTGGCCGAACGTAGTACTCTCGGGCCAGCATCATAGGTCCGTGGTAGCTAGATTGTGTAGTAGTCATGTGTACCTCCTTTTGTGTGTCGTGTCTTCATGTGATGTCCTTACTAACATAAATATAAGCCGTAGTTCATCCGTGCATGACGGGATGCTGGGTCAATCCACATCTCCGCCTGCCGGATTCCCCTCTCCCCCCCTCTGCCTCAGCTAGCTAATAAGTAGATACCCGGTTCTCTCTAGTCACCAGGCTAGAGATCGAGCCCGTAGTTAATATTAGTTGACCAGTAGATAGGATGTGCCGTATCTCTGTCCCTGTCAATCCCGCAGAGATCCGACCATCATACCCTCCTCATACCCGACCAGTATCTAGGATGTGCCGTATCTCTGTCCGGGTCAATCCCGCAGAGATCCGCCATCATCACCCTCCTCAGACCTCAGATCCCCCCCACTATCTCAGCTTAAAACTAATATATATGTATTGTATTGATGTCGTCCTGCATGTACCCGTTCTCTTTTTCCCAAGTGTAGTGGTCCGATCAGGAAATAAATACTCCTTAATCTCGAGTCTCGGCATTCTTACAAATATTTTTGTAAGGAGGCCCTGGGGAGACTGAGATATGTACCCCAGCTGAGAAAAAACTTCCTTACAGAAAAAAACATTTTTTTCAGAAGGCTCACCTGCCAATACATTGCTCCATAGTACGTATTGTAAGAAGAGGAAGAAAAAAAAAACTGTGCCACTTCCTTGGACTTTTCACAAATTTTTCTCCTCCAATGGCCTCCACTACACATCGGACGGCCACAAAGTGAAAACCAGACGCATCAGGACACCCTATGTACTTTTCGTCCTTTGAGTGGGTTTCTCTGGTCAACCTGGCCTCACCTCCACTTCAGCATGCAGTCACTACGCCTCGATGCAACACATCTGGACTGCACCTACCCCTACTATTGGCCTGTAATTAAAAAAGAGAAGGGAAAAGAAGAGAAAAAAACATTGCCACTTCCGACTTTACCAAATTTTTTCACCCGGAATGTCCTCTACTACACGTTTGGCGGCCACAAAACGATTCCTAGATGTTTTAGGACATCCTAGTCCTTTTTCGTCCTGGCCGTCCAATTTGGTCCCAATTGACCAAAGCTTCTCCTCAGTACCTGCAAATTAATAAGACGAAGATGACTACCACACTGCTTGACGACTCTACTCACCTGATCCGGCCTCTAGTCCTGCCATCCACAATACGTACCTAAACAAAGAAAAAAACAATTAATAATAAAGCTCTGGAAATTACTCACCTGTGACGTCACGCCAATATCCACATACTTACCGACAATGCGATTGCTACTCAAATACTTACTGCTGCGCCATCCTAACGACCGATCCAACTCGCAATACCGATGTCCAGACTCCAAATGACCTGCAAATAGACAATAAGCATATTATTAATTAATTTACTAAAAATTTCTGTTAAATTGTCACTTCTTTACATTTTGATACTAGTGATGGGACAAAATCCCACTATCCCTACTTACCAGTATTTGTCGAGCCCAACTAAAAATCAATCCTGTAAATTAATAGTGGGAGCCAAAAAATAGGGCATATGCGACCACCAAACACCCTAAAACGTGAAAAAAAAGAAAACTAGTAAGCAGGAAAATTCAAACTAAAAGAAATTAAACCACATAAATATTTTATATATATTTAACACTTAACTTTACTCAACCAAATTCTGTTATTGGCCAAAATTTGAAACAAACTTGGTCTGCGTGCACACTGCACGCATCTAATGTCCAAATCCGAAAGCTCTATCTTTTATAGTTCCCGCGATATGGAGGCTCAAAATATTGTTTTTCAAATAGCGGGGGCGGAAGTGGGCGGGGCGAAAAAAAAATAAACTCGATCTGCCTGCAGAGCAAACGGGTCTACATGCCAAGTAAGGTAGCTCTAGCTCTTATAGTCTCCGAGATCTCGATGATCCTACAGACTGACAGACGGACATGTCTCAATCGACTCGGCTATTGATACTGATCAAGAATATATATACTTTATATATATACACTTCGAACGCCTCCAAATGAACCATCCCCGAAAACATGTGTCCCACGCTAGCTAAGAATGCATACTCAGCAATCCACTTAAACGTACTTGAAGTGGAGGATCAGGTTCACCATTGCATCACCCTTTTTAAAACCAACGTTGCCGCTCTGGGAGACCAGACATAAACAAATTCCCATAAACAATCCCACGATGTCCGAAAAACATTTGCCTAAATTGCACCATGGACCCTGACAACTTCGCTGCCAGCGCCGATGCCCACAATAGAAGGCTTCATTATAACAGAGTCCCTTTCAGTCAAGTCAGTCTAGAATTCAGTCTTAACTAATTTACATCTAAAGTCTTAGATTCAGTTCTGAACTCAGGAGTTCTCCCAAGTATTTGGCATTCTTCCAGTGAACATAGAAATAAATGTAATCACAATAACAAAAAAAATTAATTTTTTTTAAATCAATGCAAAAGAGAATTCTTAATTGGCGCCCAAGCAGGGACAGTGTTTAAAATCACATTGAGTGCAAAATAACTAAACAAGTTAAACGTTATAAAGATCGTTCGAAAAGTAACCATAGTAACGTAGCTTAGTGTGAACACTGTGCCAAAAGGACAACAACCCTTTAAATCCCAACCCGACTATCGCCATAACCTTTGTAGTACCATATCGCAGAGGACCTGGAAGGAAGTATCGGACCGAAGCACTAGTACTCGTAATCATCGCCAGAAACGTGAACAACTTCGTATGATCATCCAGGATAGACGCCGAAATTATGCTAATATTGTAAGTTATTAATAAGCAATCATTACAAACCAAACAAACATAGAATTTAAGTGAATCCCAATATAGAATTTAAGTGAATCTCAAAAAAAGCCAAGAGCCGAGACCATATATTTTAAGTAAATTTGAAAAACCAAGTGTTAAAAAGATTTAAGAAAAAGGAAAAGTGAATAGGTAACAAAACAAAATTTTTTTTTTTAATAATATAGATCATTTAAGTGAAGTGAGTGCTTTCCAACCATAACTCGAACACACAAAAATTTTCTTTTACCAGCATTGGTTGTCTAAAACTTACATAGTTTAATCCCTCACCTCGTGAAATATTCGACAAAGTTTTTCCTTTTAACAAAAACAAAATGGATGAGTGGATTAAATCATCACTCCAGCCTCAGGTTAGACCACAGACCTCAGAAACAACTGCTTCCACCTCAGCCGAAGCAGCAGACAGGGTAGAGCCCATGTCGATGCAAGCACTAGAATCAATAATTCAGAACGTAGTGACTCAGACTATGCTAAACCCTAATGTTAGGGAAGAACATGAAGAATTTAGGGATGCAACTATAGAAGGATTAGGAGATAATTTTGAGGAATTAGACAAAGTCCCAAAAATAATAAAAATAAAGTAAGTAAGTCGCCGGGCCGACTTGGATATACCATGCATCAGGGGAAAACAAATTACCTTCAGTTTATAAAACTTATTTCATATATTAAATTTCTTTCGTATGCGCGATTTCTAACATATGCTATCTCACTCACTCTTATGTGTGTGCACTTTAGCGCCCCACCGGCCAAATTCGCCCTTGCACCGCTTTGAATGCAAAACGTTTCAATGCATAACTCGGCCATTTTTATTCCGATTTTTATGAAACTTGGTGGAATGATAGATTTCCATAACATATATAAGTGTGCCGAATTAAATTTTGATACGATAAATATTGCGGGAGAAAATCACTTTTTATTAAATTCCGGAGGCGGAAGGGGGCGTGGCAAAAAAAATTTGGTGGAATGATAGATGTTCATAAGATCTATGAGTGTGCCAAATTAAATTACGATACGATAAATATTACGGGAGAAAATCACTTTTTATTAAATTCCGGAGGCGGAAGGGGGCGTGGCAAAAAAAAAAATAAACTTGGTCTGCGCCAAGACTACACGAGTCTACATTTTAAATTTGGTAGCTCTATCATTTATAGTTGCTGAGATCTCTGCACTCTTACGGACGGACAGACGGACAGACGGACGGACGGACAGACGGACAGACGGACAGACGGACATGGCTCTATCAATTTCTCTTCTCATGCTGATCAAGAATATATATACTTTATAGGGTCGGAAAAGCTTCCTTCTCCCTGTTACATACATTTTGGCGACTTTAATATACCATTTCATCCTATGGATGCATGGTATAAATATAGAAAGGTTCTCAGCAAATAGACATGAATTTACCACCTGGTATGTCAATGTCTCACGTCTTCTGAAAGTGTACAAAATCTCGAAGGCACACCCAGATATTTCGCTATTCTCGTTACAATGCGAAATAAAATAATTGGGCAAGCCAACGCCGTTTTACGATCGTATCGCGTCGCCCTAAATTGGGAAGCGATTTCGCGATGTTTGTTGTCAGAGTACTCAGATAGACGGGATTTGCGCACTCTTGAGTACCAATTATTTACATTGTCACAAACAAAACAAAGTATTCACGAATTCTACCATCAGGTGTATAATCAAATGTCATTAACCCTTGATTAGTTGGAAACAATGGGGAACTGTCCAGCGGCATTATCAGCAATGACAGATCACATTAGGACCACGGCATTAGACACTTTTATTAGAGGCTTAAACGGTGACTTGTCAGTTAGAATAACCTTGGCACAGCCGACCGATCTAAAGGATCCCTTACAATTATGTGAGATGCTGGATAATCGACGCGCTAAAAATAATATTAGTTGTCGCGATATTCGTCCTAATGTAGGACCTAAACCTCCCCAATATCAGAGAATAAACAATTCTCAACCACAAAGAATATACGTACCTGTGCCCGCAAACTACCAGACTTTTCCACAAAAAACCAATCAACAATTTTTTGTACCACAGCCAAGGCCAATCAGCCAACTCAATTATCAGCAGCAATCATATGCAGCACCCCCACCAAGACCTTTCGGTCCCAAGCCTCAACCTCCTCCAACACCTTTGGATGTTGATGGGTCAATCCAGATTAGAAATATAAATTATATGAACAAACCCAAGAATAATTATCCGCAACAATACGCCGTTAAGCGATTTAACCCTCCGACAACTCAAATACCAAATAAGATTCAAAGGCAATTCCACATTGGAACTGACCATATTGGTGAACAGTACACCACAAATTCTGTTTAATACGAACAATTGTCCGATCAGTCCGATCAAGAGTTACAGATATCAGTATCCAGAGCCTAATGCTCAGAGTATGCAAAACCAAGAAGAAGCTGAACAAGCTCAGTACATTCAGCATTGTATAGCCGAAGCAGGGGAAGAAATATTAGAAATAGCTTCTCAGACTAACCAAGAGCCACAAGTACAATCCAAGGTACTATTTCGTCCCACTAATGATGACACCGAAGACACAGTCATCAATTTTTTAGCCTAAGCCGTTCCTCCTTACCATACTTTGTATGTAGAAATAAGGATGGAACGACGTATAATTTTTTAATTGATACAAAAATTACATTCAACCGGACATAGCGAAGAACATCAAACACAATAATCGAACTTTCTATGCAAAAACCGTCAGCGGTAGAACCATGATAACACAACATGTTCTCTTAGGTTTATTTCATCAACCGGAGAATCCCATTCAGTTCTTTTTACTTGACAATTTGAAACCATTCCACGGTATTCTGGGTAACGATACCCTCAGAGAGCTTATCGCTATCATTGATATTGGAAAAGACATACTTTATATTAACAATTCATGCACGATTAAAATTAAACAGATGACGGCCCAACAATTGAACGCCGTTAGAGGAGACTGTCTCTCCGATACGCAAATCCAAGGTCTTAACGCGCTTCAAGAGGAGTATAAACACCTCTTCGCTGACCCCAACAAAAAATTAACATTTACAACAAATGTCCAAGGTGAAATCCGAAACACGTCCGACACGCCAGTTTATACGAAACATTATCCTTATCCGACTTGCTTAAGAGGAGTAGTTGAACATCAATTAGAGGAATTGCTATGAGATGGCATCATTAGACCCTCACGGTCACCGTACAACGCCCCAGTTTGGGTTGTACCAAAGAAGTCCGATCCATCTGGTCCAAGCAAATATAGAATAGTAATCGATTATAGAAAACTCAACCTTGTCACCATTTCGGATAGATATCCTATCCCTGAAATTGGAGAAACAATTGCCCAATTAGTCAACAATAAATATTTCTCCGTCCTTGACTTAAAAAGCGGTTTCCATCAGATTCCCCTAAATGAAGCTGATATTGAAAAAACTGCATTCGCTGTAAATGGAGGAAAATATGAATTCACTAGACTACCATTTGGTCTAAATTCACCATCGATTTTCCAGAGAGCTCTTGATGACATCCTAAGAGATTATATTGGGAAAATCTGCTACGTTTATATCGACGATATAATTATCTTCAGTAAAACTGAAGAAGAGCATTTCCAACATTTATCCAGTATATTCTCAACTTTGGCTAAGGCTAATATGAAAGTCCAAATGGAAAAGTGTAACTTCTTCTAATCAAGTGTTGATTTCTTGGGAGTAGTAATCTCGAGAGATGGAGTGAAAACGAATCCAGAAAAGGTTTCAGCTATAAAAAATTTTCCAGCACCAAAAACATTGAAGGATCTTCGATCATTTTTGGGATTGGCAAGCTATTACCGTAGATTCGTTAAAGATTTTGCAAAAATAGCAAAACCTCTAACAACATTGTTACGTGGAGAGTTTGGAAGAACGAAAAAAACGACCTCCAGCAACGTAGAAGTACATTTAGGAAATTAGGAAACAGATGCGTTCAACAAAATCAAGAACACTCTAGCCTCGCAGGATGTAGTTCTTGCTTACCCAGATTTTAATCAAAGTTTTCACTTAACAACGGATGCTTCAAACAAAGCAATAGGAGCAGTCTTAGAACAAGGTGGCAGACCAATTACGTTCATATCTAGGACACTTACTAAAACCGAGGAAAACTATGCCACCAACGAGAAAGAAATGCTAGCTATTGTGTGGGCATTACAAAAACCTAGGATGTATCTTTATGGCAAATCAAAAGTTGTCATACACACAGACCACCAGCCACTCCCATTCGCCTTAAGTACAAAAAAACCACAACGGAAAACTCAAACGCTGGAAAAGCTATCTTGAGGAATTCGACTATGAGATGAAATATAAACAAGGTAGTTCGAATTCAGTTGCAGATGCGTTATCTCGAAATCCGACTGATACTTGTGTAATTGCAACCAGTACGTTATCCATTCATTCCAACCTCATTACACAGAAGCTAACCTAATTCAAATCTTAAAAGAAAAAATGGATCCGAATTTAGTAAATGGTATCTTCACTTCAGAAGAAATGATGGGTATAATTCAAGAAATTTTCCCAAGCCATTTTCGGAACTATAAAGCTAGGTATTCTCAAACCCAAATAACAGATATTCAAAATGAAGGTGAACAGGAAGAAATTATCATAAAAGAACATACTAGAGCCCATAGAAATGCTATATATAAATGAAAAAAAGAATAACCACTATTGTCAACAATTATCAGACTTGCAAACTTTCAAAATACCAGCGACACCCCCCAAATGGAGAAATCCAATCAACCCCTATTCCTACCTATCCCGGTGAAATAATTCATTTAGATCTATACTCCACGGAAAACAAAATAATCCTAACCGCAATAGATAAATTTTCAAAATATGCCCAAGTAAAGTTAGTGAATTCCAAAGCCGCAGAGCATTTGAAGGTTCCTTTGCGCGAGCGTTTAATAGCGTTTGGAGTAACGAAAACTGTGGTTATGGATAACGAGAAAGCTCTGAATTCCGCTACTATTAGCAAGCAATGGTCAAATTGAAAGATTTCATTCCACCTTTACAGAAATAATGAGATGCTTAAAGCATCAAGATACAACAATAGAATTTGAAGATTTAGTCTTCAAAGCCATAGCAGAATATAACAAGTCTATCCATAGTACCACTAAAAAGAAACCGATTGAAGTTTTTTTTCCACTCAGTTAGCTAACAAACCAGAGGAGCTAGCAAAAGAAAGAGCAAATATACTAGAAAGAATTGGGGATAAACAACAGGCAGATTTGAGATATCATAATAAAAGGAAAAACCAAATACGTATTTATGACCCAGGAGATACAGTTTACGTTAAGATAAATAAAAGATTAGGTTCTAAATATAAAAAAGAAACAGTAAGACAGGATTTGAATACAAAAATTAAAACTATGTCAGGACGAATTGTTCATAAAAACCATCTAAAACATTAATTTCGCTACAGATTTTTTATACCACTTCTGCCATTCTGCCTTGCGCAGACTACAATACTAGAGTACTCCAAGTCTAGGATAATAACATTGGATACGCGATTTGCTGCCAGACAGAACGGAACTTTTAAAATTATACATGAGATAAGGATTGAGAAGTACAAGCTAGCATTATCAGTTTTAAACGAAATAGTTCGCAACGCCACGAAATCGAGTCCTTTATTCCCTTTTCTAAATTATGAGATCATAAGAGTGGAAAATGAACTGCATAGGTTAAAACCAATGGAAAATAAGACCAAAAGGTCCCTAGATATTTTGGGTACGGCGTGGAAATGGTTGGCAGGTAGTCCTGATCACGATGATTACCAAATTATAGTTAACAATATTAATCAACAACTTTTCCACAACAATAAACAAGTAATAATCAATGAATTAGTTGGCAGTAAAATCAATGAAATAATTAAAATTACTAATCAAATCATTCACACACATAAAGAAGACGATGATGAGAAGGATACAGAACTAGAAATTTTAAAATATAAATTAAGCCTCCTGCGTGAGGAAATCACAAACATCATTTACGCCATTGATTGGGCGAAAACAAACACAGTAAATTCATTAATTTTGGCAGAAACAGAAATTGACATAATTACCGGCATAATAGCAGAAACAGATATTTTCATTAACGTAGAAGAATTAATAGAATTTGCCGAAGTATCAGTAGCATCAGATGGTAAAAATTTACTCTATATAATAAGTATCCCTCGCATCATCAAACAAAATTGTAAAACCATGTTAGCTATCCCTGTAATAATAGCAGAAACAGATATTTTCATTAACGTAAAAGAATTAATAGAATTTGCCGAAGTATCAGTAGCATCAGATGGTAAAAATTTACTCTATATAATAAGTATCCCTCGCATCACCAAACAAAATTGTAAAACCATGTTAGCTATCCCTGTTAAACGTAAGAAAATGATTGAAGAACTTGATTATAATAATATTCTTCAATGTAAACATAATCACTATGGAATAAGAAACCAATGTAAAAAACACTACACGAAAACAATTTGTAAACTGGAAGATTTAGTAGAGGTAGATCATAGTAATTGTATAGGAGCTTACTTAACTAGAAAACGACCCCAATGCAAGTCCACCAACAGTCAACACATAAAAACGCACTCTGAAATCTTCCGGCATAATCCTACTAAATGACTTTCAAGGAGAAGTTAAAATCAACGAGGAGGTACTAAACCTAGATGGAACCTTCGTGATCCAGACACATAATTCCACAATAAAAATTGGAAATTCATGGTATGTCACGAAATCGAGCCAACCCGCCGAGGTATTGCCTCCATTATTACAACTTTTACCCGATAAGCAAAGCACACAGGAAACGCTATCACTCGAGATGATGAAAGAACTCAACCTAAACAATACGGACAATATAGAAAAAATTCACACCGATAGCATCATTTGGTCTTCGTCTAGCGGACTAACAGTCATAATAATCATAGCCATTCTAATTAGTTATGCTGTTGTAAGAAAATATTATTTCTCCGCCTCACATAATGCACAAAATCACCCACCAACACATCACAATCAGCACCAGTACAATTTATTATTGCGTCCGAGGACGTACGCATTTAAGAGGGGGAGAGTTAACACACACCTTTGTTCTAATAGTTAACAAACGCCTTTGTTCTAATCACTGAATTATTATTACACAACCCCAAACCGATACATGACACTTCGAACGCCTCCAAATGAACCATCTCCGAAAACATGTGTCCCACGCTAGCTAAGAATGCAGACTCAGCAATGTACTTAAACGTACTTGAAGTGGAGGATCAGGTTCACCATTGCATCACCCTTTTTAAAACCAACGTTGCCGCTCTGGGAGACCAGACATAAACAAATTCCCATAAACAATCCCACGATGTCCAAAAAACATTTGCCTAAATTTGACCATGGACCCTGACAACTTCGCTGCCAGCGCCGATGCCCACAATAGAAGCCTTCATGATAACAGAGTCCCTTTCAGTCAAGTCAGTCTAGAATTCAGTCTTAACTAATTTACATCTAAAGTATTAGATTCAGTTCTGAACTCAGGAGTTCTCCCAAGTATCGTGCAATCTTCCAGTGAACATAGAAATAAATGTAATCACAATATCAATAAAAATTAATTTTTTTTAAATCAATACAAAAGAGAATTCTTAATTTATATACTACGCTGTACTTCATATAGAAAACCAAAAAGTAAAGCAGCGAAAGATTCAGCCAAAGATGTCGTTCTTTGGTGTCTACATTCCGCCATCTAAGGATGGCGTCGAGGGCACGGCATCCAAATGTGCAGGTTCCATAGCGGTTCAATATCAGAACTTCTCCAGATGCGATGACAGCAGCAGCAACATCTACGACGTCTGCTGGCACAAATAATATGATGACAAACGTCTACAAATACAAAGATCCAGATTATCCACCGGACTCGCCGCTGTGGCTTATCTTCATGGAAAAATCCAAGGCCCTGGATGTGCTGCGTATCCACAAAGAGGGAAGAATGCGAGAATTTCCGAATCGTGAGCAGGCAAAGAGCTATGTCAAATTCGGTTTCGAAAACATCGATTCATTGAAATGTTTCGGTAAATCGTCATACAACAACAAGACGGCCAATAAGACCAACCCAAATTCTTCAAGTAACAGTATGAGAAGTGGCGGAGGCAGCAGCTCTACCCATCGGTGTATAGCCCATCTCCTCCATATGCTCTTTGATAGCCAATTTTTCACATTCATTACCCACTGCCAACAATAACAATAATAACAACAACAGCACCATTAGCATGAGCAGATAGGACTCACTTACTTACTTACTCACTTACTTACTTAACACCTACTGCAGCAACAGCAGCAGTAAAAGCAACAACAACAACATCATCATCAACTACAGCAGCCGCGTCGTCGTCAATTAACACTGAGCGTCAAACATTCCGCGCACCCACCAAGCAGGAACTAGTCGAATTCCGCAAGCAAGGAAAAAATAATATTAATTATTTTGTTAAAATTTTTGTAAAACTACTTTTTACTTTTACTTTTTGCTATTAGTGATGGAACAAAATCCCACTATCCCTAATTACCAGTATTGTCACCACTTATCAACACTGCTTTAAAAGTCTGTTTAAGAAATAATAATAACAATTTATATTTTAAAAAATCATTTGAATAATTTATCTGTTTAATTTTGTAAATATCTATTAAGTGTATTTATGTTTTTTTTTTGTAGGACTCAATCTGAGCTCCTTCCTTAATTCAAAAATTTGTAAAGACTTAACTTAAGGTAAAAACAAATAAAAATGCCTTGCAACGATCAGTTGCTTGGCTATGGGCGATGGTTAGACATGCCAAACCGAAAAAAAACAAAATCCCACTATCCCTACTTACCAGTATTGTCAAAACTTATCAACACTGCTTTAAAAATTTGAATCAAAAATAGGGCATATGCGACCGTTGAATATCCTACCTAAAAGAAAATTAACCAGAAGGCCGGGCTAACTTCGACCACGCCGAAGTTTGTATACCCTTGCAAGTTCTTGCGTTACTCAATCCCTAAATGGAGATCGCAAAATGGTTTTTGTATAAAAACCGTTATCTACACGCTATAGCACAGCACGCATACATATGCATGTATGTAGATATGCAGCATGCAATTTTTCCATCTGTTTGTGTGACAGCTATATTAAATATTAATCCGATTTTGATCAAATTTGGCAGGATTATAATTTATTATGTGCAAATGTTATTTACTAATTTTGTTGATGATCGCAATAGAAACAAAAAAGTTTTTAGAAGCAAAACTATATTTGGTCCGATTGTTCCTATGGGAGCTATATGATATAGTAGTCCGATCTTGATCAAATTTGGCAAGGACATATAGATGTATAGTAACCTGCCAAACGTTAAGTTTTATAACAATCAGATGAAAAATTTCGACCGACGGTTTCTATAGGAGCTATATGATATAGTCGTCCGATCCAAAGGAATCCGAGATATACAATGCCTGCAGTATATACAAGACTTCGTGCAAAATTGCAGCTCTGTAGCTATAGCGGTCTAGGAGGAGCAGCTGTTGATCTAGACAGACAGACAGACGGACAGACAGACGGACAAACGGACAGACGGACAAACGGATTTGAACTCGTCTTGTCATGCTGATCAAAAATATATATACTTTATATGGTCGGAGATGGCTCCTTCTATGCGTTACACACTTCTGACCAAAATTAATATACGCTTTTTGCAAGGGTATAATAAGGGAAAAATCAAAATAATATATTAACATTGTAAATACTTCTAATAACTAGCATTAATCAATCAAAGACTGTACATCTATTCAAATCTGTATTAGTATATTAAGTATATTTATATCACTGGACTCATAACGAGATCCATAATTACTATAAAAAATTTGTAAAGACCTAATTTAAGGTATACACAAATAAAAGTGCCTTGCAACAGTTAGTTGCTCGGCCATAGGCGATGCATCGACATGCCAGACTGAAAACATTTTTTTCAGAAGGCTCACCTGCCAATACACTGCTCCATAGTACAATACACGAAGAAGAGGAAGAAAAAAAAAACTGTGCCACTTCCTTGGACTTTTCACAAATTTTTCTCCTCCAATAGCCTCCACTACACATTGGACAGCCACAAAGTGAAAACCAGAGGCATCAGGACACCCTATGTACTTTTCGTCCTTTGAGTGGGTTTCTCTGGTCAACATGGCCTCACATCCACTTCAGCATGCAGTCACTACGCCTCGATGCAACACATCTGGACTGCACCTACTCCTGCTATTGGCCTGCAATTAAAAAAGAGAAGGAAGAAGAAGAGAACCAGAAGGCCGGGCTAACTTCGGCCATGCCGAAGTTTGTATACCCTTGCAAGCTCTTGTGTTACTAGATCCCTAAAAAGAGTTATCTGAATGTAAAGACCCTGGTAAAAAATCCGTTTTTACACGCCATAGCACGGCACGCAAACATATGCATGTTTGTAGACATGCAGCATGCAATTTTTTCATATGTTTGTATGACAAATGATCAAATTGATCAAATTTACCAGAATTATAACTCAATGTGGAAATGTTATTCACCAAGTTTGACGATGATCGCTTAAGAAACAAAAAAGTTTCTAGAAGATAAACTATTTGTGGTCCGATCGTTCATATGGGAGCTATAAGATATAGTAATCCGATCTTGATCAAATTTGCCATGGATGTTTAGATATATAATAAACTGCCAAATGTTAAGTTTTATGATAATCGGGTGAAAAAGAAAGAAGTTATTGATCTAAAACGCATTTTTCGACCGATGGTTTCTATGGGAGCTATATGATATAGTCGTCCGATCGGGATGAATCCGAGATATACAATGCCTGCAGTATATACAAGACTTCGTGCAAAATTGCAGCTCTGTAGCTTTAGCGGTTTAGGAGGAGAAGCTGTTGATCCAGACAGACGGACAGACGGACGGACGGACAGACGGACAGACAGGCGGACAAACTTCGTCCTGGCCGTTCAATTTGGTCCCAATTGGCCAAAGCTTCTCCTCAGTACCTGCAAATTAATAAGACGAAGATGACTACCACACTACTTGACGACTCGACTCTACTCACCTGATCCGGCCTCTAGTCCTGCCATCCACAATGCGTACCTAAAAAAAGAAGAAAACAATTTATAATAAAGCTCTGGAAATTACTCACCTGTGACCTCACGCCACATACTTACCGACAATGCGATTGCTACTCAAATACATACCTGCTGCTCCATCCTGACGACCGATCCAACTCGCAATACCGATGTCCAGACTCCAAATGACCTGCAAATAGATAATAAGCATATTATTAATTAATTTACTAAAAATTTCTGTTAAATTGTCACTTCTTTACATTTTGATACTAGTGATGGGACAAGATCCCACTATCCCTACTTACCAGTATTTGTCGAGCCCAACTAAAAATCAATCCTGCAAATTAATAATGGGAGCCAAAAAATAGAGCATATGCACCCTATAAACACGCTATCTAAAAAGAATAAAGTAAGTAAGTCGCCGGGCCGACTTGGATATACCATGCATCAGGGGAAAACAAATTTCCTTGAGTTTATAAAACTTATTTCATATATTAAATTTCTTTCGTATGCGCGATTTCTAACATATGCTATCTCGCTCATTCTTATGTGTGTGCACTTTAGCGCCCCACCGGCCAAATTCGCCCTTGCACCGCTTTGAGTGCAAAACGTTTCAATGCATAACTCGGCCATTTTTATTCCGATTTTTATCAAATTTGGTGGAATGATAGATGTCCATAACATATATATGTGTGCCGAATTAAATTCCGATACGATAATTATTGCGGGAGAAAATCACTTTTTATTAAATTCCGGAGGCGGAAGGGGGCGTGGCAAAAAAAAAACATAAACTTGGTCTGCGCCAAGACTACACGAGTCTACATTCTAAATTTGGTAGCTCTATCATTTATAGTTGCTGAGATCTCTGCACTCTTACGGACGGACAGACGGACAGACGGACGGACGGACGGACGGGCAGACGGACAGACGGACATGGCTCTATCAATTTCTCTTCTCATGCTGATCAAGAATATATATACTTTATAGGGTCGGAAAAGCTTCCTTCTCCCTGTTACATACATTTTGGCGACTTTAATATACCATTTCATCCTATGGATGCATGGTATAAAAAGAAAATTAATAAGGGAAAAATCAAAATAATATAGTAAGACTGCAAATATTTTTAATAACTAATTTTAATTATCCAAAGACGGTACATCTATACTGTTTTGTATAATTTATTATGTATATCTATGTCACCGGACTCAACAGGAGATCCATAATTATTATAAAAAATTTGTAAAGACCTAATTTAAGGTATACACAAATAAAAGTGCCTTGCAACGATCAGTTGCTCGGCCATAGGCGATGCATCCACATGCCAAACTGAAAAAAAAATTGTAATAGTGTTATATTGGAAGTCAATAGGAAGAGAGAAAACTATACTGAAGAATGTCACATATATATACTACGCTGTACTTCATATAGAAAAACAAAAAGTAAAGCAGCGAAAGATTCAGCCAAAGATGTCGTTCTTTGGTGTCTACATTCCGCCATCTAAGGATGGCTTCGAGGGCACGGCATCCAAATGTGCAGGTTCCATAGCGGTTCAATATCAGAACTTCTCCAGATGCGATGACAGCAGCAGCAACATCTACGACGTCTGCTGGCACAAATGATATGATGACAAACGACTACAAATACGAAGATCCAGAATATCCACCGGACTCGCCGCTTTGGCTTATATTCATGGAAAAATCCAAGGCCCTGGATGTGCTGCGTATCTACAAAGAGGGAAGACTGCGAGAATTTCCGAATCGTGAGCAGGCGGAGAGCTATATCCAATTCGGTTTCGAAAGCATCAAGTCATTGAAACGTTTCGGTAAATCGTCATCCAACAACAAGACCGCCAATAAGACCAACCCAAATTCTTCAAGTAACATTATGAGAAGTGGCGGAGGCAGCAGCTCTACTGACAGTGGCGTCGGTGACGCTGTGAACCCATCGGTGTATAGCCCATCATCCACTAGTGGGATTTCAGCTGGGTCGTCTCTCTCCTCCATATGCTCTTTGATAGCCAATTTTTCACATTCATTACCCACTGCCAACAATAACAATAACAACAACAACAGCACCATTAGCATGAGCAGACAGGACTCACTGATAACACCTTCGGCAGCATCCCCATCATCGTCAGCAGCAACAGCAGCAGTAATTAACTCTGAGCGTCAAGCATTCCGCGCACGCACCAAGCAGGAACTAGTCGAATTCAGCAAACAAGGAAAAAATATTATTAATTATTTTGTTAAAAATTTTTGTAAAACTATCAATGTTTACTTTTTGCTATTAGTGATGGAACAAAATCCCACTATCCCTAATTACCAGTATTGTCACTACTAATCAACACTGCTTTAAAAATCTGAAACAAAAATAGGGCATATGTGGCGATAAAAATACCCTAAAAACTAAAATGATTAAAATCCCTTTAATTTATTTGACAATTTTTCCCTATTTAAAAAATAATAATAACAATTGATATTTTAAAAAATCATTTTAATAATTTATGTTAATTAAGTTAAAATATGTATAATCTGTTTAATTTTGTAAATATCTATTAAGTGTATTTATGTTTTTTTTTTGTAGGACTCAATCTGACCTCCTTCCTTAATTCAAAAATTTGTAAAGACCTAACTTAAGGTAAAAACAAATAAAAATGCCTTGCAACGATCAGTTGCTTGGCTATGGGCAATGGTTAGACATGCCAAACCGAAAAAAAAACAAAATCCCACTCTCCATACTTACCAGTATTGTCACCACTAATCAACACTGCTTTAAAAATTTAAATCAAAAATAGGGCATATGCGACCTTTGAATATTATACCTAAAAGAATATTAATAAGGGAAAAATCAAAATAATATATTAACATTGTAAATACTTCTAATAACTAGCATTAATCAATCAAAGACTGTACATCTATTCAAATCTGTATTAGTTTATTAAGTATATTTATATCACTGGACTCATAACGAGATCCATAATTACTATAAAAAATTTGTAAAGACCTAATTTAAGATATACACAAATAAAAGTGCCGTGCAACAGTTAGTTGCTCGGCCATAGGCGATGCATCGACATGCCAGACTGAAAACATTTTTTTCAGAAGGCTCACCTGCCAATACATTGATCCATAGTACGTATTGTTAGAAGAGGAAGAAAAAAAAAACAGTGCCACTTCCTTGGACTTTTCACAAATTTTTCTCCTCCAATGGCCTCCACTACACATCGGACGGCCACAAAGTGAAAACCAGACGCATCAGGACACCCTATGTACTTTTCGTCCTTTGAGTGGGATTCTCTGGTCAACCTGGCCTAACCTCCACTTCAGCATGCAGTCACTACGCCTCGATCTGGACTGCACCTACTCTATTGCTATTGGCCTGCAATTAAAAAAGAGAAGGAAGAAGAAGAGAAAAAAAACATTACCACTTCCTTGGACTTTACCAAATTTTCTCACCCGGAATGGCCTCTACTACACGTTTGGCGGCCACAAAACGATTCCTAGATGTCTCAGGACATCCTAGTCCTTTTTCGTCCTGGCCGTCCAATTTGGTCCCAATTGGCCAAAGCTTCTCCTCAATACCTGCAAATTAATAAGACGAAGATGACTACCACACTAGTTGACGACTCTACTCACCTGATCCGGCCTCTAGTCCTGCCATCCACAATGCGTACCTAAACAAAGAAGAAAACAATTAATAATAAAGCTCTGGAAATTAATCACCTGTGACGTCACGCCGATATCCACATACTTACCGACAATGCGATTGCTACTCAAATACTTACCTGCTGCTCCATCGTGACTACCGATCCAACTCGCAATACCGATGTCCAGACCAATGACCTGCAAATAGATAATAAGCATATTATTAAATAATTTTCTAAACATTTCTGTTAAATTGTCACTTCTTTACATTTTGATACTAGTGATGGGACAAAATCCCACTATCCCTACTTACCAGTATTTGTCGAGCCCAACTAAAAATCAACCCTGCAAATTAATAATGGGAGCCAAAAATAGGGCATATGCGACCACCAAACACCCTAAAACGTGAAAAAAAGAAAACTAGTAAGCAGGAAAATTCAAACTAATAGAAATTATACTATATAAATATTTTATATATATTTAACACTTAACCCTACTCAACCAAATTCGGTTATACTGATTAAATTTGTAATTTCTAATTAAGTGTATTTATGTTTTTGTAGGACTCATTATGAGCTCCTTTCTTATTACCTATATTTGTAAAGACCTAAGTTAAGGTATACACAAATAAAAGTGCCTTGCAACGATCAGTTGCTCGGCCATAGGCAATGCATCGACATGCCACACTGAAAACTCACCTGTGACATCACGACAATATACACATACTTACCGACAATGCGATTGCTGCTCCAATACTCACCTGCTACTCCATCCTGACGACCGATCCAAATCGCAACATTGATGTCCACACTCCAGATAACCTGCAAATAGATAATAAGCATATTATTAATTATTTTGTTAAATATTGTTCGTAAAATAATCATTGTTTACATTTTTGCTATTAGTGATGGAACAAAATCCCACTATCCTTACTTACCAGTATTGTCACCACTAATCAACACTGCTTTAAAAATTTAAACCAAAAATAGAGCATATGCGACCTATAAACACGCTACCTAAAAAGAAAAAGAAAATTAATAAGGGAAAAATCAAAATACTATATATTAAGATTGCAAATATTTTTAATAACTAATTTTATTTATCCAAAGACTGTACATCTATTCTGTTTTGTATAATTTATTAAGTATATCTATGTCACCGGACTCAACAGGAGATCCATAATTATTTTAAAAAATTTGTAAAGACCTAATTTAAGGTATACACAAATAAAAGTGCCTTGCAACGATCAGTTGCTCGGTCATAGGCGATGCATCCACATGCCAAACTGAAAAAAAAAATTGTAATAGTGTTATATTGGAAGTCAATAGGAAGAGAGAAAACTATACTGAAGAATGTCACATATATATACTACGCTGTACTTCATATAGAAAAACAAAAAGTAAAGCAGCGAAAGATTCAGCCAAAGATGTCGTTTTTTTGGTGTCTACATTCCGCCATCTAAGGATGGCTTCGAGGGCACGGCATCCAAATGTAAAGACCTAATTTAAGGTATACACAAATAAAAGTGCCTTGCAACAGTTAGTTGCTCGGCCATAGGCGATGTGAACGTGAAAAAAAGAAGAAAACTAGTAAGCAGGAAAATTCAAACTAAAAGAAATTATACTATATAAATATTGTGACGACGTTGTTGACCCAACACCTATCGTTAGCGATAATAATCTTAAGTCATATATATATCATTAGTAGAAGTAAGTTCCTTAGAACCCTATGAAAGGGCAAATATATTAGTCCTAAGTTCAAATGACTCTGCACCATTAGGTAGAACTAGTTCATTTCTTTACAGCGCCACCTGGCCTATCCCACCACTCGCCGCTCACTCGTTTCGCCGTTCAACCATTTCGCCCCTCACGATCAGGCTCTTCGCTTTCGCCCCTCATGCTCTTCGCTTTCGCCGCTTTTGCTCTTCGCCTTCGCCGCTCACGCTCTTCGCCGGCGCTTTCTAGAAAAGCCCGAAAAGTAACGGTGATCGGGCCGACGCCACGCGCCGGCGCCACGTGCATGCGATGAGTCACGTAGGCCACGGGGCATATGCGGCTACGCGTAAGAGAGAGACAGAAATAGAAAGCTTAGAATGGCTGATGCAATGGAGCAGCTGTACACGGCATCGACGCGTGCCAAAGCTTCGCGGCGAAAAACAGGCCGCAGTGGAATGGAAAATTTTGGCCGGCGGTCATTCTAGTACAGACCTCGGACCGAGTCAGAAGTGCCAAAAGATAAAAAGTGAAGTGGAGTGAAAAAAAAATAAGAAGAAAACATAGAACACCAAGGACGAGTCACGGAGGATAACAACAGCAACGATCAAGGACACCGGATACCACAAGGACTACGCCAAGGACAACCCAATCAGGACACGGATCAAGGACGAGCGACACAGGATAACAAGGACTACGATTAAGACACCACGATCAGGACTAAGAGGACGACGGACAAACGAGTCAGCGGAGGGAAACGGTCAGGTGAGTCGGCGTGAGCGCCACGGTTGGAGAGTGTCTCCGGGGTTAGTCGGGGCGGTTAGAGTGTGGCAAAAATAAATATTTATATCGAGTAGCTAATAAAAAAAATAAAAAGAAAATATGAAGGAATCCGGTGAGTTCGAATTGGTTTGTTGGCCCCTCGGTGAGGCCTAAGGACTTGCGGGTCACTGTAGGCTAGTGTTCGGACGGACCGAATAGTGTGCTAGGGCATCGGAAAAAAGCGGTTAGTCGGCCATGCCGGCTCGCCAATTTGAATCAGGACCTTTCGCGGTTCGGCTTGGCCGAACATAGGTGTACTCGGGCCAACTCTCATACATCCTTGGTAGCTAGATTGTTTAGTATTTGTATGTACTCCTTTTGTGTTGCGTGTCAATGTGATGTCCATATTAACATAGATTTAAGTCTGTAGTTTATCAATGTATGGCGGGATGCTGGGTCGATCCCCATCTCAGTCCGCTGGATTCCCCTCTTCCCCCCTTTCTTTGCCTCAGCTTATATATTAAGTAGTCGCCCGGTTCTCTCTAGTCACCAGGTCAATCCTCGACTAGAGATCGAGCCCTTAGTACAAACCGACCCTTAGTATAAGCCGACCAGTAATTAGGATGCATCGTGTCTCTGTCCGGGTCAATCCCGCTGAGATGCTGATCATCATCGTTCCACCTCAGACCCTCCCCCATCTCAGCTAGAAACTAACCTATATGTATTGTATTGATGTCGTCATTGCATGTACCCTTCCTCTTTTCCCCATTTCCAGTGTAGTGGTCCGTTCTATAATAAATAATCCTCCCTTAATCTCTAGTCTCGGCATCTTTACAAATATTTTTGTTAGCAGGCCCTGGGGAGACTGAGATATGTACCCCAGCTGAAAAAAAACTTCCTTACAGATGGCGCCCGAGCAGGGACCCGAGATTATAATTAACATTTTTATTTTTTTTCAAAAAATATTATTTGATTTAAGGAGACTAACATCAGCGTGGATTAAAAACCCACCATAACCAAAGATCGACCCAAAACACATGTTTCTAATAATTCGGCAGTAGACGAATATTTAATATTCCCGCGAATTATTTATCGTATCCCTTCATATTCATTTTTTGGTGTATCAGATCAATCCTGCATAAGGATTGGTCAAACAACCCATCAAAAATATAATATTGTGTCATCGTTTTTTTTTATGTGCGGGTGCCGCCAATCCCTATGCTTTAAGAGAACAACGTCTCAGGAAGTCATCGATAGAACTTACGCGAGAACCTTTGATATAACCCATTAAGCGGTAGAATTAAAGACATGCACAGTAGAATCACTGACAGGCCCCCCAAAGTCACAGTTAGTCAACGATAGAACTCTCGCTAGGACCATTGATAGAATTCATCACGCGATAGAATCAACGGCAAGCACGGTAGAATCATCGACGGAACCAAATAACTTAGTTAGTCACCGATAGAACTTTCGCTAGGACCATTGATAGAATTCGTTAGGTAATAGAATCAACGGCAAGCACAGTAGAATCATCGACAGAACCTCAAGTCTCAGTTAGTCATCGATAGAACTCACGCTAGTTTCATGGACAGAACTCATCTATCAGTAGTGTCCAGATTATCAGCACGGTAGAATCAGCGACAGAATCCAAAGTTAGTATTTTAAGAAAATTTCAAACCCAGAACACACGTTTTCTTTTGACTATTCTTTTGCACCAAAATATTGTCCACGCTGTATCGCTGCCGGTCCGGCTGAGGAATTTCCCTTCTCAGGTCACGTGTCTAGACGTCGCCGATACATAAACGCTGGCCTTCGAAAGCAGAAGGAGTATAACCTAAACCATCAACGAGTGAACATCGAAGTTGTCTCGCTTACACAAAGTCAAAGGACCCAGGACTAAAAACCCCTGGATCGCCATTGCTTCAAGGATAACCACTTTGCCAAGGATCACCATCGCTTGAAGGATAATCCCTTCACATCCGAGGATCATTATCAGACAACGCAAGGATCATCCGTGCCAAGGATCATAGGCTCATATCTAAGGATCATCAATCAATAGCACCAGTTCAAGGATAGTCATCGCAAGGAGTGTTGCTTAGCATCGCCAGGATCATCGCTTGATGTCACATTTCAAGGACGATCAGTAGACATCGCAAGAAGCCTCACTCAGCAACGACACAACTATCGCTTGATAGAGCTATCATCTCAGACCAACCTAAGGATCACAGTTGACGACTTAAGGATCAGCGGAGCACCGTAACGCATTCACGCGACATTCCAAAAGTCAACGACTATTGAACCAACAAACATGGGCGTCAAATGGATCAGCTACCGACGCAAAGGAGAGCTGGAAGCTTTCCTCATCGAGTTCGGATTGACCCCAGGAGGGACAGTGGAGGAAATGCGAATCCGATTCGCTAGTTTCGAAGATGACCCCCCAGAGATACTTTCTCGTTTGGCAACCCTGGAAGGACAATACGGAGCTGTGGCCACCGTCGATAAAGGACTCGACGTGAAAGCCCGATCTCGACCAGTCTCGCCGGGCAGCGTTGGCGATACCCCGAAGGAAGGATACATGGAGTCACATCGAGATTTCATCCCCGAAGCGAAACCCTTAGCACTGACGTCTGCCTTGTCCAAGTCAACGGACCTTATCCTGGAAGTACCACAGCAGCACAGGACGCCACCCTTGGATCAACGAACACCACATCTAATCAATCAGGCGGTGATGGCGGAAAAGATATCCAAATGGGGTATCTCTTTCGATGGAACAACAGACCCGTTATACTTCTTGGAAAAGCTGGAAGTTCGCGCGGCCACCTACGACATCGATTTGGAGTCACTGCCCAACATGATGCCACTTCTATTCTTCGGAAGAGCCGAAGGATGGTGGAAAACGTGTGGCCTACTGAACGTGACCTGGGGTGGATTCAAACAGGAATTCCTGGATTTCTTTTTGCCAACCAGATATTTCGAAAAGTTGGAAGACGCCATACGATCACGCCGTCAGAAGTATTTGGAACCCTTCAAGCAATACTTGATCGAGCTACGACTCATAATGCGTCGAGCCAGCTACTCACCAGCACAGGAGCTATGACAATCTACAGCCAGATTACCAATTGTATACCCGACGCATCGACTTCAGCAGCTTAGCAGAGCTCACTAAGCTGGTGATCAACTACGAAACCATAAGGAACGGAAGCCCCGAAGGAAATTCTATGGCCTTCGTTACAAACCCTCCGAGGAAAAACGTTCAATTCATGCCCACCGACTCAGGATCGAATTCCCATACGAAGACTCGACGAATCCAGCATAGCGCATACCAGATGACCGATGCACCAATTGATACTCGCAAAGCCTGCCGGAGGTGTGGGCAAGACGGCCACTTTGCTAAGGAGTGTACCAACCAACGTCTGCTATTTTGCTGGGAATGCGGGAAACGAGATGTCCGCACCATCGAATGCTGCCGCCGGTCGGGAAACGGCGCGCGCCTTCACTTGCCCGAGGGTCAAGCGAAAGCAGCGCAAGCACTCCCTCGACAATAAACATGCTTCGGTTTGACAAGGGTCGTGTTCTAGCCCAAGTCAAACTGAATGGAACGGCTGCCGTCGCAACGCTGGACTGTGGTGCAACGCGATGCTTCATCAGCGAGCACTTAGCCTCACAAGTGCCATCGGCAGCAAGCCTGACAGGAGTCAGCACTCACATCAACCTAGCAGACGGATCACTCAAAAGGATCACTCAGGCACTACTAATCAAGGTAGAGTTGGGTGCAAGAGTCGTTGAGGTACCTTTACTCATCATGCCGAACCTCATGGATCCGTTGCTACTTGGAACGGACTTTCTGAAGAAAATTGGAACGACCATCGAGTGTGGAGGCTACTGACTAACGCCGGAAGACTTCGTCTCATCAATAAACATGTCTGTGACGCTGCAAGGACCTAAGAAGTCTACTACAACGGAAGAAGAAGTATTCAGAAGTTCTCCCTTGCGTCAACCTTGTGCTCTAGCTATCAGCAGAAACCCTTTTAGCAAACCACCAGTGACTGAAGAACCTGTGAAGAACATCACCAGCTCAGACGCAGTTGCATCGGAGATAGTGCATCCAGCTATGTTATCCTCTGAGGTGGAACCATCCGTACCCGGAGAAGATGACATCTCTGACCCAGTTATTACAGCCTTTCTTGCCGAGGAACTACCCAAGTTCGATGGATTGGAAGGCGTAACACAGATCGCCGAACACGTCATCACACTAAAAAGTGACCACACAATGAAGCAAAGGTACTATCCAAGGAACCCGTCACAACAGAAGATCATCATTGAAACCGTAGACCAACTCCTGAAGGAAGATCGGATCGAGCCCTCGAAGAGTCCCCACAGTGCCCCCATAGTACTTGTGGGCAAGAAGAATCGGAGATACGAGCATGTGTATCGACTTCAGGCAACTGAATGAACATTCCATTCGAGATGCCTACCCTCTGCCACGGATCAATCACATCCTCCAGAAACTTCGAGAAGCTAAGTTCATTTCTACACTGGATCTCAAAAGTGTATATTGGCAAATTCCCCTTGCCAAAGATAGTCGTGCCTGCACAGCCTTCACCGTATTTCGACGTCTTCGAAAAGCCAACCTCAGGATCAATCAGGCAAAGTGTCGATTTTTCAAAGGAAGACTACAGTTCTTGGGACATGTTGTCAGTGGAGAAGGATCCGGCCAAAGTCGCTGCTCTCAGAGAACTAGCACCCCCAACGAATATTCATCAACTACGAAGCTGTCTTGGATTAGCATCGTGGTATCGCAGGTTTGTTCCCGATTTCTCTAGCATCGTTCAACCTATCACCTCGCTGCTGAAGAAGAACGTCAAGTGGAACTGGGGCAAAGATCAACAGGAAGCCTTCGAGGAACTCAAGAACCGGCTGACGACTGCTCCTGTTCTCGCCTGTCCGGACTTTCAAGAGAAGTTTTGTCTACAGACCGACGCCAGCGACTATGGTTTAGGAGCAGTACTCACTCAACATTTAGAAGGCACCGAAAGAGTCATCGCATACGCCAGCCGACGCCTAAGCCCTGCGCACCCCGAAGAACGCCTGAAAAGAATGGCAGACGTGTATCAATTAGCGCGTCTCAAGATGCAGCTATCCACCCTCGAACAAAGTCGACACTATGACCTTAGGCGCCGGGAGTGGCGGCCTACTCTAGGCTCATTGGTGTTGCTTCGACAGCATCACCTCTCCAAAGCTGCAAATGGCTTCGCTGCTAAGCTAGCTGCGAAGTTCGAAGGACCTTTCAAGGTAATCAAGTTTATTTCTAGGAACATCGTCCGACTACAAGAGACCACAGGGAGACGCCGCCGCACCGCTAGTTTGGGCGTCCTCAAGCCATTCCAAGTTTGCGAAACAGATGACTTCGAATCCGACGATATTCAGGCCGAGGTCAATGCGTCCTCAACTCAGGTAACCAACAAGACGGGAGGACCTCAAGAGGAAGATTGACCAGTTCACAAGGGCCACTTGTTGCAGGTATACCCTCCCAACGCCCTTGCCCCCGTAAGGGGGGATCTCCGCCATCGCACACGTATCATCCCCATATAACTAACCACATTGTTAAATCTAACTTACATTGTTAGAATCTAAGTATTTTTGTAAGCCACACAGTTAGGGTCGTAGGGTCTAAAATTACTGGTCAGAGTCATTTAACTTATCTTCCACACAGTATGACGTCACAGCAATACTCGTCCGAAGAGATGAGGGTGATCATCGAGGAAATAGTCGCCCGCTCGGAGGAGGAATTCCCCGCGACGTCATCCCCCATCAACCAGGACCCTCGCCAACAACGGCCCCGTGATGCGGCCGTCAACTCGGCTGCTTGATCTGGAGGGATGCTTTTGGAGTCACCGGATCCGTCTGCGGGCCACCGCGTCGAGGACTCCTCCGCGGCGAGTAACCGGTCAAAAGACGACAACACCCCCGCAATCATCCCGGAAGGATGGCGAGTTCGCGATTTCGGCGACCGTCTACCACCAGGACTAGTGGAGGCGCTACTAGCCCGGCCTCGTCTCCGTAAGACCATGAAATTCCTACAGGCGTCGGAGGATCGCCTCTTTAGCGTCAAGATAAATTCCACTGGCCAGGTCACCGTCCGGTTCTCTCGGCTCACCGGGTGAGTTGGGAGGATGTATGACGACGTTGTCGACCAAACACCTATCGTTAGCGATAATAATCTTAAGTCATATATATATCATTAGTAGAATTAAGTTCCTTAGAACCCTATGAAAGGGCAAATATATTAGTCCTAAGTTCAAATGAATCTGCACCATTAGGTAGAACTAGTTCGCCACCTGGCCTATCCTACCACCCGCCGCTCACTCGTTTCGCCGTTCAACCATTTCGCCCCTCACGATCAGGCTCTTCGCTTTCGCCCCTCATGCTCTTCGCTTTCGCCGCTTTTGCTCTTCGCCTTCGCCGTCGCTTTCTAGAAAAGCCCGAAAAGTAACGGTGATCGGGCCGACGCCACGCGCCGGCGCCACGTGCATGCGATGAGTCACGTAGACCACGGGGCATATGCGGCTACGCGTAAGAGAGAGACAGAAATAGAAAGCTTAGAATGACTGATGCAATGGAGCAGCTGTACACGGCATCGACGCGTGCCAAAGCTTCGCGGCGAAAAACAGGCCGCAGTGGAATGGAAAATTTTGGCCGGCGGTCATTCTAGTACAGACCTCGGACCGAGTCAGAAGTGCCAAAAGATAAAAAGTGAAGTGGAGTGAAAAAAAATAAGAAGAAAACATAGAACACCAAGGACGAGTCACAGAGGATAACAACACCAACGATCAAGGACACCGGATACCACAAGGACTACGCCAAGGACAACCCAATCAGGACACGGATAAAGGACGAGCGACACAGGATAACAAGGACTACGATTAAGACACCACGATCAGGACTAAGAGGACGACGGACAAACGAGTCAGCAGAGGGAAACGGCCAGGTGAGTCGGCGTGAGCGCCATGGTTGGAGAGTGTCTCCGGGGTGAGTCGGGGCGGTTAGAGTGTGGCAAAAATAAATATTTATATCGAGTAGCTAATAAAAAAAATAAAAAGAAAATATGAAGGAATCCGGTGAGTTCGAATTTGTTTGTTGGCCCCTCGGTGAGGCCTAAGGACTTGCGGGTCACTGTAGGCTAGTGTTCGGACGGAATTCGACTACTTCCTGCTTGGTGCGCGGAATGCTTGACGCGCAGGGTTAATTGACGACGACGCGGCTGCTGTAGTTGATGATGATGTTGTTGTTGTTGCTTTTACTGAAGCTGTTGCTGCTGACGATGATGGGGATGCTGCCGAAGGTGTTATAAGTGAGTCCTTTCTGCTCATGCTAATGGTGCTGTTGTTGTTGTTATTGTTATTGTTGGAAGTGGGTAATGAATGTGAAAAATTGGCTATCAAAGAGCATATGGAGGAGAGAGGCGACCCAGCTGAATTCCCACTAGTGGTTGATGGGCTATACACCGATGGGTTCACAGCGTCACCGACGCCACTGTCAGTAGAGCTGCTGCCTCCGCCACTTCTCATAATGTTACTTGAAGAATTTGGGTCTTATTGGCCGTCTTGTTGTTGGATGACGATTTACCGAAACGTTTCAATGACTCGATGTTTTCGAAACCGAATTTGACATAGCTCTCCGCCTGCTCACGATTCGGAAATTCTCGCAGTCTTCCCTCTTTGTAGATACGCAGCACATCCAGGGCCTTGGATTTTTCCATGAAGATAAGCCAAAGCGAGCCCGGTGGATAATCTGTATCTTCGTATTTGTAATCGTTTGTCATCATATCATTTGTGCCAGCAGACGTCGTAGATGTTGCTGATGCCGTGCCCTCGAAGCCATCCTTAGATGGCGGAATGTAGACACCAAAGAACGACATCTTTGCCTAAATCTTTCGCTGCTTTACTTTTTGTTTTTCTATATGAAGTACAGCGTAGTATATATATGTGACATTCTTCAGTATAGTTTTCTCTCTTCCTATTGACTTCCAATATAACACTATTACAAATTTTTTTTTCAGTTTAGCATGTCGATGCATCGCCTATGGCCGAGCAACTGATCGTTGCAAGGCACTTTTATTTGTGTATACCTTAAATTACAAAATCTAAATTAAAGACTAGAATTTCACAACATAAATCAGACTTCAAATTATGATTAATGACACACTGTGCCACCAGTGGACATTCACCAAATTTTGAAGAGATTAAAATATTAGATGAAGAGCGACACTACAGCAAACGATTCACTATGGAGATGCTGCATTTTATCAACACCCCGACTGCAACACGACTCAACTACAAGACTGATGCTGACAACTGTGCACACATATACAGACAATTGCTTAGCAGGATTTAGTTAATAACTCCACGTCAAACAGTGCGGACGTGTTAAACATTGTATGTTTAAAGTTTGTTAAAATAATAGTTCTATTGATTTGATGTTTTTGTATTATTTTGTAGTTGCCCTGAAGACGATTGCCGTGGCGCAATCGAAATATATTGGAAGAAAATAAGATTAAAACTTTGTTTTTAATTCATATATTGACCTTAAGCCAGATAAACACCAAAATGAACAAAACCAAGGTCGCAAAAACATACACAATGAAAAAAACGGAAGGCCCGCGGAATGCAATCCCTACCATGGGATATGCAAAAATAAAGTCAAATTACAACAGTACAAAAACAACAATTAATAGACACCAGACTACATCTAAGAAATTAGTAAGACTAAAAAATAGCTTAAAATTTCTTTTAAAATGCAGGAAATCTAAACTCATTCCTAATTTCATTAGGAATACAACTCGATGTGAAAATATCTTTAAATTTGACGAAAATTCATACCCCGACATAAACAATATTTTAAAAAGACATACTTTCTTTTTTCACATAAAAATATTGAGCTTAGTAATAAACCACAAACACAACATACTAAAGAGACAAAACGACAGATTAACAGAAACAACAACAATTTTAAAAAAACAGCTGGACATAGAAAACTTTAACTCGTTTTTGGAGAGAGAGAGAAACATAACAAGCAAACTAACAACAACGCTTCAAACGCATCACGAGAAAAAACAAGAGAGCCTTCGGAACGAACGGAACATTACTCTCATCAACAATAACGAAACAGATGAGTGGTTTGTAAACGACACAGATGTGGAGTTCCCGCCAGACATTAGGTCACTACTCGCGAAGGGTCCAAATAGTACAAGAAGATGACATAAAAAACACACTTGACACTCTCAACTCTTTTGATAGGAATATAAAATTTACCATGGAGCTGGAAGAAAACGGAAAATTAGCATATTTGGACTCTATGATTATAAGACGAGGCAACGAATTAAAACTGAAATGGTACATGAAAGCAACCGCATCTGGACGAATCATCAATTTGAACTCTAAACACCCCAAAAAGATGATAATCAATACAGCAATCAGCTGTATGAAACGGATGCTCAACATTTCTGACAAAATTTTCGATAAGGAAACAAAGCACCACATGAGAAGGATATTACAAGACAACGATTTTCCGGAGCATATAATTAAGACGGTGTTCAAAAAGTCTACAACAACAAATACAGAAGAAACTTCAGGAAAAAGAAGTATTTGTCTGTTACATATGTACCTAGAATATCAGAAAGACTAGCGCAATCAGAGTGTTATAACAAAGTCGAAGTACGGATTGCTCACAAACCAGACAACAATCTTAGACAATTGTTTAATAAGACTAAATCAAAAATACAGACAACAGATAGAAGCAATGTAATATATAAAATCACTTGTAATGGACTTGATAAATCATCATGCGATAAAGTATACATAGGGACTACAAAATCTAAATTAAAGACTAGAATTTCACAACATAAATCAGACTTCAAATTACGACATCACTCTGACACCCAAAAAACAGCCTTAATGACACACTGTGCCACCAGTGGACATTCACCAAATTTTGAAGAGACCAAAATATTAGATGAAGAGCGACACTACAACAAACGATTCACTATGGAGATGCTGCATATTATCAACACCCCGACTGCAACACGACTCAACTACAAGACTGATACTGACAACTGTGCACACATATACAGACAATTGCTTAGCAGGATTAAGTTAATGACTCCACGTCAAACAGTGCGGACGTGTTAAACATTGTATGTTAAAAAGTTTGTTAAAATAATAGTTCTATTGATTTGATGTTTTTGTATTATTTTGTAGTTGCCCTGAAGACGATTGCCGTGGCGCAATCGAAATATATTGGAAGAAAATAAGATTAAAACTTTGTTTTTAATTCATATATTGACCTTAAGCCAGATAAACACCAAAATGAACAAAACCAAGGTCGCAAAAACATACTTTATTAAGTATATTTATATCACTGGACTCATAACGAGATCCATAATTACTATAAAAAATTTGTAAAGACCTAATTTAAGGTATACACAAATAAAAGTGCCTTGCAACAGTTAGTTGCTCGGCCATAGGCGATGCATCGACATGCCAGACTGAAAACATTTTTTTCAGAAGGCTCACCTGCCAATACATTGCTCCATAGTACAATACACGAAGAAGAGGAAGAAAAAAAAAACTGTGCCAATTCCTTGGACTTTTCACAAATTTTTCTCCTCCAATGGCCTCCACTACACATCGGACGGCCACAAAGTGAAAACCAGACGCATCAGGACACCCTATGTCCCTTTCGTCCTTTGAGTGGGTTTCTCTGGTCAACCTGGCCTCACCTCCACTTCAGCATGCAGTCACCACGCTTCGGTGCAACACATCTGGACTGCACCTACTCCTGCTATTGGCCTGCAATTAAAATAGAGAAGGAAGAAGAAGAGAAAAAAAACATTGCCACTTCCTTGGACTTTACCAAATTTTCTCACCCGGAATGGCCTCTACTACACGTTTGGCGGCCACAAAACGACTCCTAGATGTCTCAGGACATCCTAGTCCTTTTTCGTCCTGGCCGTCCAATTTGGTCCCAATTGGCCAAAGCTTCTCCTCAGTACCAGCAAATTAATAAGACGAAGATGACTACCATACTACTTGACGACTCTACTCACCTGATCCGGCCCTAGTCCTGCCATCCACAATGTGTACCTAAACAAAGAAGAAAACAATTAATAATAAAGCCCTGGAAATTACTCACCTGTGACGTCACGCCAATATCCACATACTTACCGACAATGCGATTGCTGCTCCAATACTCACCTGCTACTCCATCCTGACGACCGATCCAAATCGCAACATTGATGTCCACACTCCACTCCTCCTTTCGTAAAATAATCATTGTTTACATTTTTGCTATTAGTGATGGAACAAAATCCCACTATCCCTACTTACCAGTATTGAAACCACTAATCAACACTGCTTTAAAAATTTAAACCAAAAATAGAGCATATGCGACCTGTAAACACGCTACCTAAAAAGAAAAAGAAAATTAATAAGGGAAAAATCAAAATACTATATTAAGACTGCAAATATTTTTAATAACTTATTTTTATTATCCAAAGACTGTACATCTATGTCACCGGACTCAACAGGAGATCCATAATTATTATAAAAAAATTTGTAAAGACCTAATTTAAGGTATACACAAATAAAAGTGCCTTGTAACGATCAGATGCTCGGCCATAGGCGATGCATCCACATGCCAAACTGAAAAACAAAATTGTAATAGTGTTATATTGGATTTGCTATTAGTGATGGAACAAAATCCCACTATCCCTAATTACCAGTATTGTCACCACTAATCAACACTGCTTTAAAAATCTGAAACAAAAATAGGGCATATGCGACGATAAAAATACCCTAAAAACTAAAATGATTAAAATCCCTTTAACTAATTTGACAATTTTTCCCTATTTAAAAAATTAAAACAATTTATATTTTAAATAAAGTAAGTAAGTCGCCGGGCCGACTTGGATATACCATGCATCAGGGGAAAACAAATTTCCTTGAGTTTATAAAACTTATTTCATATATTAAATTTCTTTCGTATGCGCGATTTCTAACATATGCTATCTCGCTCATTCTTATGTGTGTGCACTTTAGCGCCCCACCGGCCAAATTCGCCCTTGCACCGCTTTGAGTGCAAAACGTTTCAATGCATAACTCGGCCATTTTTATTCCGATTTTTATCAAATTTGATGGAATGATAGATGTCCATAACATATATATGTGTGCCGAATTAAATTCCGATACGATAAATATTGCGGGAGAAAATTACTTTTTATTAAATTCCGGAGGCGGAAGGGGGCGTGGCAAAAAAAATTTGGTGGAATGATAGATACTCATAAGATCTATGAGTGTGCCAAATTAAATTACGATACGATAAATATTACGGGAGAAAATCACTTTTTATTAAATTCCGGAGGCGGAAGGGGGCGTGGCAAAAAAAAACATAAACTTGGTCTGCGCCAAGACTACACGAGTCTACATTCTAAATTTGGTAGCTCTATCATTTATAGTTGCTGAGATCTCTGCACTCTTACGGACGGACAGACGGACAGACGGACGGACGGACAGACGGACAGACGGACATGGCTCTATCAATTTCTCTTCTCATGCTGATCAAGAATATATATACTTTATAGGGTTGGAAAAGCTTCCTTCTCCCTGTTACATACATTTTGGCGACTTTAATATACCATTTCATCCTATGGATGCATGGTATAAAAATCATTTTAATAATTTACGTTAATTAAGTTAAAATATGTATAATCTGTTTAATTTTGTAAATATCTATTAAGTGTATTTATTTTTTTTTTTTTTGTGAGACTCAATCTGAGCTCCTTCCTTAATTCAAAAATTTGTAAAGACCTAACTTAAGGTAAAAACAAATAAAAATGCCAGTATTGTCACCACTAATCAACACTGCTTTAAAAATTTAAATCAAAAATAGGGCATATGCGACCTTTGAATATCCTACCTAAAAGAAACTAAAGTAAGTAAGTCGCCGGGCCGACTTGGATATACCATGCATCGGAGGGAAAAAAACTACATCGAGTTTATATTTCGTATGCGCGATTTCTAACATATGCTATCTCGGTCACTCTTATGTGTGTGCACTTTAGCGCCACACCGGCAAAATTCGCCCTTGCACCGCTTTGAGTGCAAAACATTTCAAAGTAAACCTCGGCCATTTTTATTAAATTTGGTGGAATGATAGATGTTCATAACATATATCAGTGTGCCAAACTAAATTCCGATACGATAAGTATTGCGGGAGAAAATCACTTTTTATTGATATCCGGAGGCGGAAGGGGGCGTGGCAAAAAAAATTTAGTGGAATGACAGATGTTCATAAGATCTATGAGTGTGCCAAATTAAATTACGATGCGATCAATATTGCGGGAGAAAATCACTTTTATTAAATTCCGGAGTCGGAAAGAGGCGTGGCAAAAAAAAAACATAAACTTGGTCTGCGTCTATACTACACGAGTCTACATTCTAAATTTGGTAGCTCTATCATTTATAGTTGCTGAGATCTCTGCACTCTTACGGACAGACGGACGGACGGACATACGGACGGACGGACAGACGGACATGGCTATATCAATTTTTCTTCTCATGCTGATCAAGTATATATATATTTTCTAGGGTCCTTCTCCCTGTTACATAGATTTTGGCGACTCTAATATACCATTTCATCCTAAGGATGCATGGTATAATTAATAAGGGAAAAATCAAAATAATATATTAACATTGTAAATACTTCTAATAACTAGCAATAATCAATCAAAGACTGTACATCTATTCAAATCTGTATTAGTTTATTAATAAAGTAAGTAAGTCGCCGGGCCGACTTGGATATACCATGCATTAGGTGAAGAGATATATATTAAATTTCTTTCAAATGCTATCTCTCTTTTGTGGAAACGAGCACTTTAGCGCCCCCCGACCAAATCGGTGATTTGCAGCATATGCTATCTCGCTCTTTTTCGCGTGCATCTGCCTTGCACCGCTATGAGTGAAAAACGTTTCTATGTCTAACTCGGCCATTTTTATTCCGATTCTTGTGATATTTGGTGGGATGATAGATATACGTGACATGTATTAGTGTGCCAAATTAAATTACGATACGATAAATATTTCGGCTGAAAATCGAAATTTTTCGAATTTCCGGGGCAGAAGTGGGCGTGGCAAAAATTTGAAACAAACTTGGTCTGCGTGCATACTGCACGCATCTTATGTCTAAATCCGATAGCTCTATCTTTTATAGTTCCCGAGATATGGAGGCTCCAAATATTGTTTTTCAAATAGCGGGGGCGGAAGGGGGCGGAGCGGAAAAAAAAAAACTCGATCTGCCTGCAGAGCAAACGGGTCTACATGCAAAGTTTGGTAGCTCTAGCTCTTATAGTCTCCGAGATCTCGATGATCCTACAGACGGACAGACGGACAGACAGACGGACATGTCTCAATCGACTCGGCTATTGACACTGATCAAGAATATATATACTTTATAGGGTCGGAGAAGCTTCCTTCTCACTGTTACATACATTTTGGCGACTTTTATATACCATTTCATTCTATGAATGCATGGTATAAAAATTTGTAAAGACCTAATTTCAGGTATACACAAATAAAAGTGCCTTGCAACAGTTAGTTGCTCGGCTATAGGCGATGCATCGACATGCCAGACTGAAAACATTTTTTTCAGAAGGCTCACCTGCCAATACACTGCTCCATAGTACAATACACGAAGAAGAGGAAGACAAAAAAAAACTGTGCCACTTCCTTGGACTTTTCACAAATTTTTCCACTCCAGAGTGGGTTTCTCTGGTCAATATGGCCTCACCTCCACTTCAGCATGCAGTCACTACGCCTCGATGCAACACATCTGGACTGCACCTACTCCTGCTATTGGCCTGCAATTAAAAAAGAGAAGGAAGAAGAAAAGAAAAAAACCAGAAGGCCGGGCTAACTTCGACCATGCCGATGTATGTAGATATATGTAAGCTGCAGCATGCAATTTTTCCATCTGTTTGTATGACAGCTATATCATAGAGTAATCCGATTTTGGTCAAATTTGGCAGGATTATAATTTATTATGTGCAAATGGTTTTTGCTAAGTTTGTTGATAATCGCAATAGAAACAAAAAAGTTTTTAGAAGCAAAACTATATTTGGTCACATTGTTCCTATGATGTATAGTAAACTGCCAAATGTTAAGTTTTATAACAATCAGATGAAAAACAACGAAGTTATTGATCTAAAACTCTATTTTTGACCGACGGTTCCTATGGGAGCTATATGATATAGTCGTCCGATCCGGATGAATCCGAGATATACAATGCCTGCAGTATATACAAGACTTCGTGCAAAATTGCAGCTCTGTAGCTATAGCGGTTTAGGAGGAGAAGCTGTTGATCCAGACAGACGGACGGACGGTCAGACGGACAGACAGACGGACAAACGGATTTGAACTCGTCTTGTCATGCTGATCAAGAATATATATACTTTATATGGTCAGAGATGGCTCCTTCTATGCGTTGCACACTTCTGACCAAAATTAATATACCCTTTTTGCAAGGGTATAAACATTGCCACTTCCTTGGACTTTACCAAATTTTCTCACCCGGAATGGCCTCTACAAAACGTTTGGCGGCCACAAAACGATTCCTAGATGTCTCAGGACATCCTAGTCCTTTTTCGTCCTGGCCGTTCAATTTGGTCCCAATTGGCCAAATCTTCTCCTCAGTACCTGCAAATTAATAAGACGAAGATGACTACCACACTACTTGACGACTCTACTCACCTGATCCGGCCTCTAGTCCTGCCATCCACAAGGCGTACCTAAACAAAGAAGAAAACAATTAATAATAAAGCTCTGGAAATTACTCACCTGTGACGTCACGCCAATATCCACATACTTACCGACATTGCGACTGCTACTCAAATACTTATCTGCTGCTCCATCCTGACGACCGATCCAACTCGCAATACCGATGTCCAGACTCCAAATGACCTGCAGATAATAAGCATATTATTATCCCTACTTACCAGTATTTGTCGAGCCCAACTAAAAATCAACCCTGCAAATTAATAATGGGAGCCAAAAAATAGGGCATATGCGACCACCAAACGCCCTAAAACGTGAAAAAAAAAAGAAAACTAGTAGGCAGGAAAATTCAAACTAAAAGAAATTATACTATATAAATATTTTATATATATATTTAACACACTTACTCAACCAAATTCGGCTATACTGTTTAAATTTGTAATTTCTAATTGTTCACGCCAGATCGTGACCAGCAAGGAGCAGGGAGGGGGATTTCGGGCCAACGCGAGGGTGGTCACACTATGCGAGATGACCGGCATTATTAGTGAAAACCGCCATTGAAATCGGACGTCCGACCCCCGAAATTTCCACAAGTATATTTTTCCACTCGAAAAACCCAGTCGCGAGTTCTGTGAAAATAAATTAACAGATTAAAACGAAAGAATCCGTGCGTTTCAATCACACCCCAAATTCACAGGCTCACCCATCATCCAAGAAGGAAGAATATATTGGCACCCGCCAATCATCCATACATACATATCCAATATAAAGAGGCTTTCCGCCCCCTACGAACATTTGGTCCTTCGAGCCGGATATCCTTCCGCTCAGCCAGCATCGCATCGGTGGAAACCTGTTAAGTAGTACACTTTATTATTATTTCCTTTGACTAACACTCACCCGCATACACGCTTAAAGGTGAGAATTTTCGCTCCTCTATAGCGACCTTTCCACCTTTTAAGCCCTTGTATGCCCATACATGACCTCTCCAAAGGTCTCACTTTACCACTCCGACCTATCCTGTGTCTGTCCATCGTGATAAAGTGCGCGTTTCTTCCAATTTCCATTCCCATATTTATGTATGTATGTACATCGGTACATCACTACATACATATATGTCCAGCAGTCGCCATCTGCAAAGTGTGAAAAAATTAATATCGCGTTGTGTGTTTCTCAAGCCACTTACCGTGGGCTAATTGTGTGGTGCATCCTTGTGGTTTTAATCCGTAAAAATTAAAGTTCGAAAAAAAAAAAACCGCGGCCGCAATTGCGCGACACCGGCAGACACACTTGTCATATGTGCACCAGTGTCGTTCCATTGCTCCGCCACTCGCACTACGGTCCCAAATTATTGCAGCCACTCCGTTTTTGGCTTTCCGCAATTAATTTCGACGCAACACAACGAAAATATTCCACAACGCGATAAAAATTAATTTTTGTTTCACATTTAAAGTCCAAACAAAGGCCTACCAGCTGATTCGCTGTTAGTGGTGGCCCACGAGTTCAAGTCGTGACTGAGTCACGACTTTAGCCTTTTCTGCTAAGTCACATATTTTTGACTCAGAAATAATTAAATTAATTTAAAAATTAATTTACATTGTCGCAAAAAAATATTATTGGCCACTTTGAGTAAAAATAAATAAAAAAAAAAAAACCACAAATATTCGGTTCCGGTGTGAACGGCGAACAAAGTGCGAAAATTTAATATTTGGTGTTTTTGGCGCTTCATCAAGTCCGAAGTAAATAATTCCAATTCCTTTTTGTTATAAAAAGATTTTTTATCGGCAATTATCCCAAGGACTCGCCATATCCTAGCGACCTTAGACCTATTTTTTCCGGCCAAACTCGCCAACACAACAATAAATACATAAAACAAAAAAATAACGTCTGAGGTACTAAGAGACAAATTTAATCCAACCCGAGCACACGCCACACCACCGACCGGCTCAAACCCATTGCGAGCCGCTCATTAGTGCGTCCTTTAATCCAAGCGACATCCCTTGCAGCGATATTTTTATTTTGTAGTGGAAGAATATTTCCTTATATATCCTTATAAGGAAGATTGTTTTCGAAACTAACCTACAAAAAAAAATCCCTTTTTTATTATATATCCTTATAATAAAATTTTCCCCGAATATTTCAATATACGCCTACATATCCTTGTAGGAAAGATACACGTTTTTTTGTTGTCCATACTTATATTATAAATTAAACTAACAAATTTCATTATATATCCTTATAAGCGAAATTGGCGCTTTCCTCCACATTTATAATATAAAATAACGTTTCCTTTCCAGCCTATGATAATATTCTTATATTTATATATTCCTTATAATCCCCGATTTTCGACGTGTATACTCGCGTACGTTCATTAAAACATACAGTCCACTCGTCTCTCTTCATTCCGATATCCGCTAGGGCAGAGAATACCCTTTCTCGGTAGCCCTTATACCGCTCAACGACGTCGATTATGTCAATCGACCCCTCCAAGGCGAGCAAGAAATCAGCTAGCCTCCCAGTTCCGGGCCGCCACGCGTCCCTTCCACCGCCTTCTAAACCCAAGGCGCTTAGCACGCCATCCACCATCAGGCGTAACCCTTCCGGCTCTCCGTCTGCATCGCGACCCCGCAGCGCATCTCCTACTTCGCGCTCCTCCTCCGGCAAATCGGGATTCGCCAAATCCGCTTCTCGCGTTCCCTCCTTAGTCGTGACCTCTCCTGAGTCACCCGTGATCACGCGATCCCGTTCGCAAGAATTTCGCGCACGTGCCGACATGGCTCTGACGGATTTTATTGCCGTATGCGACGCTTTGACTATTTTCGAAGCGCGAGAGAGCGCAGGCCTTGAACAAGATGTGCCTTTATACTCCCTCAAGATACACATGGAGCAAATCAAGTCGCTCTGGGCCAATATTGAATCCGAATATGCGCGCTGCCATAAGGCCTTCACGGCCAAAGACGATGAGGAGAGCCAGATAATGCTCAGTACGGTGAAGGCTAAGCACGAGTACTGCTACATGGTATACGTGCGTGGCGCTACAGCGTTCGGGCAGCGAATCGAGCAGTTGTCCGCTTTAAACGCTCCCGCTCCCTCTCGACCTCCAATCGTTCCGCCATCCCAAGGCCATAGATTGCCTCCATGTGAGGTTGAGGTTTCGAAGGGGATAGCCTGGCCTGGCCTACGTTCCGTGACCTTTTACGGCCATATACATCAACAATCCGTGCTTAGCGGAAGTGGAGAAACTATACCACTTAAACTCCAAAACACGAGGGAAGCCCGGGGGATCGTGTCCAAATCCCCTTTGACTAATGAAGGCTTCCAGTCCGCATGGGAGAACCTTTCCGCGCGTTATGAGAACAGTCGGCTCCTCATCATGACGCAGGCCAAGCAGCTCCTACAAATTCCCGTAGTTGCTCAGGAGTCAGCGAAGGCTCTTAGGCAGCTGCAAACGACGTTTCAAGGGTGTCTGACAGCCCTTGAACGTTCGGGGGCCAGTACAGAGAATTGGGATATCCTTCTCATCGCGATCTGTACCAGTAAGCTGCCCAAATCCACTATCCTGCTGTGGGAACAATCCGTTCCGAATAAAACAGCAGTGTCCTCATGGGAAGAGTTGAATAATTTCCTCACTGATCGTTATCGTGTGCTCGAGGCCACCGATGACCATCAGTCGACTCAGAGCGCTCCGGTCTCCCAATTCGTCCCTCGCAAGTCCGCCGCGGCCGTGCGAGTACAGGCATTTCCCGCGAAGGCCCTTCCCAAACCGGCCTCCTGTAAACTCTGCAACAAGGAGAACCATCCGATACGCGTGTGTCCACGGTTCAACGACATGGCCGTCCCCAAGCGATCTGAGACCATAAGGCAACAAGGCTTATGCCTAAACTGCTTTGCGCGTGGTCATCAGGTCAAGGACTGCTCCAGTGCGCACAATTGCCATATTTGCAAGGAGCGTCATCATACCTTGTTGCATATTGACCACCCTCCCAGTGCGCCATCCGCTTCGCATCTTCAGCGACCCGATTCCGGTGATGGTCCGTCAACCAGCCAGCAGCCGCTAAACGCCTTAGGGTATATCGCGTCCACCCCAGGCAGGGGTCTGCTAGGCACTGCAATCGTGACCCTCAGCCACTTAGGCGAAGTTTTTCATGTCCGTGCAATGGTTGACTCAGGAGCTGACTCCAGCTTTCTATCTGAACGTGTGTTCAATTTGGTCCGGCCTCCACACTACCCGTTCCGCGCAGGCATCACCGGCATGGGTGAATGCGACGCCGGCGGGGCAGAGAAGGCATGTCTGTTGACCCTATCCGCTCCATGCAATCGAGGTTTCCAGATCGAGGTGCTAGCCTTGGTCCTGCCGAAGTTGACTGGCACCATGCCGAGATGCGCCTTCCCTGATCCGATCCAGGTCAGTACCCTCGACCTCCCTCTGGCTGACCCGCATTTTAACAAGCCAGCACCAGTCGATCTGATCATCGGTGTGGATGCCTTCCGGTCGATCCTCGGCGAACGCATCAAGAAGGATATCGGAGGCGGCCTGATCGGGATCGAAACCATGTTTGGCTGGGTGGTGTGTGGGGCTATCCTGACCGACTCACACCATCCGCGGCCGGTTTACACCGTTCAGACGGGTCCGCCAGAGGCAAAACTTGATGAGCTTCTCACCAAGTTTTGGGAGGTGGAAGATCTCCCAGCGAAGCCGGAAAAGGAAGAAGATCGAATTTGCGAGCAAATGTTCCAAGAGACGACCAAGAGAAGGAAGGATGGGCGTTATGTGGTCTCTCTCCCGTTCAAGGATCCAAAGCATATAGAGCTGGGTCATTCCAGATCCATCGCCTTGGCTCAATTCCTGAGGAACGAAGCTCGCCTCCAGAAAAATCCAGAGCTAAAGAGGCAATACGATGCCGTGTTGCAAGATTACGCCGATATGGGTCACATGATTCGGGTAACTCCTCCCGCAACTTGTGACAACTTTTATCTCCCCATCACGCTGTGTTCAAACCCGAGAGCACCACCACTAAGGTTCGAGTCGTCTTCAACGCCTCAAGTCCATCCACCAGAGGGATCAGCTTGAATGACGCCTTACATACCGGCCCCACACTCCAAGCTGATCTGACGCTCCAGATCCTCAAATGGCGATTCTTCCAATTCGTCTTTAATGCAGACATCACGCAGATGTATCGACAAATCCTGGTCGACCCCAAACACACGCCTTTCCAGCGGATCCTATACCGCGAGCGCGACGGGACTCTGAACGATTACGAGCTCCAAACGGTCACCTTCGGCGTTAATTGCGCCCCGTTCTTGGCGATCAGAGTCCTGCTGCAGCTGGCGCACGAAGTGCGACAGCTATATCCAAAGGCAAGTGAAATCCTCCGTCATTACATGTATGTAGATGACGTCCTCGCTGGCGCTCACACGATGGCGGAAGCACGCGCCATCATCCAGGAACTCCAGACAGCACTCAGCTCAGCTGGGTTCCCGCTGCGAAAATGGACATCCAACAAGAAGGAGGTGCTCCACGCCATTCCTAGGGAGCACCTGCTCCATGCCGACTTTCTCGAGCTAGAAGATGCAAGCACGGCCAAGACATTGGGCATCCGCTGGCGAGCTACCAGTGACTGCTTCTTCTTTGCCGTAACGGCGCTCCAACTCCAGGAAACGGTCTCCAAACGCGAAGTCCTCTCTCACATCGCAAAGCTGTTCGACCCAGCCGGGTGGCTGGCACCGTTCGTAGTTCGAGCAAAAATCTTTATGCAGCAGATTTGGTTGACCGAGCTCGGATGGGATGATCCGCTCCCTTCGCTTCTACTGATGCAGTGGCAGGAATTTCTCCAAGACTATCCAGGTCTTAGCCGAGTACGTATCCCTCGGTGGTTAGGAATTGACACCAAATTGAAGTGGGACCTACACGGCTTTTGTGACGCGTCTCAAAAGGCGTACGGAGCAGCCCTATACGTGCGGGTTCAGCACCAGAATGAGGCGAGCGTCCATCTGCTAACTGCCAAGACCCGAGTGGCTCCAGTTAAAACGGTCTCCCTGCCACGACTGGAGTTGTGCGGCGCGGTCCTCCTGGCAGACTTGTGCGCAGCGGTGGTCCCCAATCTCCCCATCTCGCCTTCCAACGTCCATTTCTGGACCGACTCCACCATTGTGTTGGCTTGGCTAGCCAAGCCCCCTGCAGCTGGTCCACTTTTGTTGCTAACCGAGTGTCCTCCATATCTAGAAGCACCAACATCCAGGATTGGTCTCATGTGCGGTCCGAAGACAACCCGGCGGATCTCGCTAGCCGTGGAGTCTCCGCTGACGACTTGGCGGCCAGCAAGCTATGGTGGCACGGACCACACTGGCTGCTGCAACCCCCGACAGTTGGCCTACATCCATATCCGACGTCCCTGACACAGACCTCGAGCAACGCATCCAGTGTCACATATCCGCGACGACACCGACGGGGGCGTCATCGAGCGCTTCTCCAATTACGGCAGAGCCCTGAGGGTGATCGCATACGTCCAGCGATTCATGCGGCCGAGGGCCTCGCTTCCCCCACAACCCAGCTCAGCAAGGAAGAGGTGCTGACAGCGGAGAGAGTGCTTATTCGGGCCACCCAGCGCGATGAGTACTTCACGGAAATCGGACGTCTCACTGAGAAGCAACCGCTTCCGTCTTCAAGCAAGCTGCTCAACCTCAACCCATTCCTGGATCAACATGGGATTCTCCGGTCCGGTGGGCGGCTTCGGGCGTCCGAATCCTTAACGTACGATGAGCGTCATCCCATTTGCTCCCGTACGGCGCCCGTCTGACGCGCCTGCTCGTCGATTTCGCGCATCGCGTCACTCTGCATGGAGGCAATCAGCTGATGATACGGTATCTTCGTGCAAAATTCTGGATTCCAAGGATTGCGAACCTTATCAAGGCCCACATCCGAGGCTGCAAGCCCTGTATCCTCCACAGGCGACGGCAGCTGACCCAGATGATGGGAGACCTCCCTCGTGAGCGCACCACATTCTCCAGACCCTTCACCCATACCGGTATTGATTTCGCGGGTCCATTCGAAATCAAGAATTTCACTGGCAGAGCCTGCCTCATCACCAAAGGGTACGTGTGCGTCTTTGTGTGCTTCAGTACCAGGGCAATCCACCTCGAAGCCACGTCGGATCTCACCACCGAAAAATTCCTGGCTGCATTCTCCCGATTCGTAGCCCGTCGCCAGTGCCCTCAGCGCATTTATTCCGATAATGGCAAGACTTTCGTTGGAGCCTCCAAAGCCTTAGAGAAGGACTTCCTGGACTCCTTCAGCCAACACATCCTCTCCTGGCATTTCATTCCACCCGGCGCACCCCATATGGGCGGATTGTGGGAAGCGGGGGTGAAGAGCTTCAAGGCCTTGTTCTACAAGGGGTCCTCGACGATGAGGTACACTATGGAGGAGTTGTCCACACTCCTGTGTCGGATCGAGGCATGTTTGAACTCACGTCCAATCTCCCCCATGAGTGAGGATCCGTCAGACTTGTTGGCGTTAACCCCGGACACTTCCTCGTGGGGGCCCCTCATATCCATTGCGGAGCCGGAGATTCACGTCGATCCCATGTCCGTGATCAACCGGTGGCAACGTCTGAAGGCACTCCACCAGAACTTTTGTCGTCGTTGGAAGGAGGAGTACCTTCGAGAGCTCCAAAACGGCACAAATGGAAGGCCCCGGATCGCAACCTGCAGATCGGCGATCTCGTTATCGTCTCGGAAGACAATCTGCCACCAACCGAGTGGCGTCTAGGCCGAGTGGAAGGTCGGCATTCCGGTGCCGACGGGCTGGTCCGGGTTGTCGATGTTAGGACTTCGCGCGGGTCCATCCGACGACCGGTCGCGAAGCTTATCCTTCTACATAGCGATAGCGAGCTCGTCCCGGACACCTCCAAGCCGTAACGTCCTCCTACCTATCCTGTGTTCCGTTGCGTGTCATCGTCTCAATGTCCTGTGTCCGTCTCCGCGACAATAACTAACCCAGTTTGCTCCCATTCTAGACTCTCGCTACAATCCAATCGCAATGGCCCCAAGGCGTACCACCCGCACCCGTGAGGAGACCCACCGCATCCGCGGAGTCGACTCCTAAGGTGCCGGGTCTGTCGAGGAGTCCACGCCCTCCGCCAGTGCCGGCGATTCTTGAACCTACGCGCGGAGAAGCGCCTGCGTGCAGTACTTGTGAACAAGTACTGCCCCAACTGCCTGGCCCACGAGCATTCGGGCGAGTCCTGCCGCAGTCCCGACGGATGCCGACGGTGTGGGCAGAGCCACCACACGCTCCTTCACATGGCTGACCAGACCCCAAGACGTCGGTCCCCCAGGCGGTCAGATGACCAGCCTTCACGGCAGCGCTCCTCCCAGCGGCGTTCCGACAAGCCCCCTCCGCTCGCGATCCGTCCCAAGCGCCCACGCTGACCTCCCTCCTGCAGTCCAGGTCGACTGTCGTGATGCCCACGGCCGTGGTGCGACTAGGCAACGGAGTCAAGCAATTTGACACCCGGGTCCTCCTGGACGCGTGCAGCCCGATGAGCCGTGTCAACGCTTCGTTCGCGAAGGCTCTGGGTCTAGCCATCGGTCCAGTCGGGAACGACCGCGCGTGCACAGCCGTGCTCGGGTCAAAGACCGACCCAGACTTCCAAAAGGAGGTCGTTTTCAAGGTGGAGCCCGACCTTCAAGTTCGTACCCCATCCGGGAGGTATCCGACTCGGTGCGTGGAAAGTTCCGACATCTAGTGCTGGCAGACCCGGAGTTCCACCGCCCTCATCCGTCTCCGTAGTGCTTGGTGCAGACCTCTATCCTGAGGTCATCCAACCAGGATGTGTGCCGGGGCAGAGCGGCACCCCAGCCGCCCAAAGCACCGTCTTCGGCTGGATTCTTTCCGGCTCCTGCGGCATCTAGGCGATCCAGAACGCGGCCGCTCCTCATCCTTTCATGTATGCCCAGAGTGGCAATTGCAACTTGTTGCAAGGGGGCGGCATGTTCACGCCAGATCGTGACCAGCAAGGAGCAGGGAGGGGGATTTCGGGCCAACGCGAGGGTGGTCACACTATGCGAGATGACCGGCATTATTAGTGAAAACCGCCATTGAAATCGGACGCGTTCGACCCCCGAAATTTCCACAAGTATATTTTTCCACTCGAAAAACCCAGTCGCGAGTTCTGTGAAAATAAATTAACAGATTAAAACGAAAGAATCCGTGCGTTTCAATCACACCCCCAAATTCACAGGCTCACCCATCAAAAAGGAAAAATTTTTTTGCCCCCCCCCATCCTTCAAAATTTATTTTTTAATAAAAAGGGGTTTTCCCCCCCCCCACCCATAATTAATTTTTTTTTTTTTTTTTTTGGAGGATTTTTTATGTTTTTTTTTTTTTTCTTATATTTTAAAAGCCTAAATTTAGGGTACACAAAAAAAAAGTGCCTTGCAACGATCAGTTGCTCGGCCATAAGCAATGCATCGACATGCCACACTGAAAACTCACCTGTGACATCACGACAATATACACATACTTACCGACATTGCGATTGCTGCTCCAATACTCGCCTGCTACTCCATCCTGACGACCGATCCAAATCGCAACATGGATGCCCACACTCCAGATAACCTGCAAATAGATAATAAGCATATTATTAATTATTTTGTTAAATATTGTTCGTAAAATTATCATTGTTTACAGTTTTGCTATTAGTGATGGAACAAAATCCCACTATCCCTACTTACCAGTATTGTCACCATTAATCAACACTGCTTTACAAATTTAAACCAAAAATAGAGCATATGCGACCTATAAACACGCTACCTAAAAAGAAAAAGAAAATTAATAAGGTAAAATCAAAATAATATATTAAGACTGCAAATATTTTTAATAACTAATTTTAATTATCCAAAGACTGTACATCTATTCTGTTTTGTATAATTTATTAAGTATATCTATGTCACCGGACTCAACAGGAGATCCATAATTATTATAATTAAAGTAAGTCGCCGGGCCGACTTGGATATACCATGCATCAGGTGAAGAGATATATATTCTTTCTTTCAAATGCTATCTCGCTCACTCTTATATGGCAACGAGCACTTTAGCGCTCCCCGACCAAATCGGTGATTTCCAGCATATGCTATCTCTCTCTTTTTTGCGTGCATCTGCCCTGCACCCCAATGGGTGAAAAACGTTTCTATGTATAACTCGGCCATTTTTATTCCGATTCTTGTGATATTTGGTGGGATGATAGATATACGTGACATGTATTAGTGTGCCAAATTAAATTAAAATACGATGAATATTTCGGGGAAATAATAATGAAAATCGAATTCCGGGGGCGGAAGGGAGAGTGGCAAAAATTTAAACAAACTTGGTCTGCGTGCATACTGCACGCATCTAATGTCCAAATCCGATAGCTCTATCTTGTATAGTTCTCGAGATATGGAGGCTCAAAATATTGTTTTTCAAATAGCGGGGGCGGAAGGGAGCGGGGCGAAAAAAAAAATAAATTTGATCAGCGTACACACCAAACGAGTCTACATGCCAAATTTGGTAGCTCTAGCTTGTATAGTTGCTGAGATCTAGGCACTCTATCGGACGGACGGACGGACAGACGGACATGTCTCAATCGACTCGGCTATTGATACTGATCAAGAATATATATACTTTATAGGGTCGGAAATGCTTCCTTCTCCCTGTTACATACATTTTGGCGACTTTAATGTACCATTTCATCCTAAGGATGCATGGTATAAAAATTTGTAAAGATCTAATTTAAGGTATACACAAATAAAAGTGCATTGCCAACAAGACGGCCAATAAGACCAACCCAAATTCTTCAAGTAACAGTATGAGAAGTGACGGAGGCACCAGCTCTACTGACAGTGGCGTCGGTGACGCTGTGAACCCATCGGTGTATAGCCCATCATCCACTAGTGGGAATTCAGCTGGGTCGCCTTTCTCCTCCATATGCTCTTTGATAGCCAATTTTTCACATTCATTACACACTGCCAACAATAACAATAACAACAACAACAGCACCATTAGCATGAGCAGACAGGACTCACTTATAACACCTTTGGCAGCATCCCCATCATCGTCAGCAGCAACAGCAGCAGTAAAAGCAACCACAACAACATCATTATCAACTACAGCAGCCGCGTCGTCGTCAATTAACCCTAAACGTCAAGCATTCCGCGCACCCACCAAGCAGGAACTAGTCAAATTCCGCAAACAAGGAAAAAATATTACTAATTATTTTGTTAAAAATTTTTGTAAAACTATCAATGTTTACTTTTTGCTATTAGTGATGGAACAAAATCCCACTATCCCTAATTACCAGTATTGTCACCACTAATCAACACTACTTTAAAAATCTGAAACAAAAATAGGGCATATGCGACGATAAAAATACCCTTAAAACTAAAATGATTATAATCCCTTTAACTAATTTGACAATTTTTCCCTATTTAAAAAATAAAAACAATTTATATTTTAAAAAATCATTTTAATAATTTATGTTAATTAAGTTAAAATATGTATAATCTGTTTAATTTTGTAAATATCTATTAAGTGTATCTATGTTTTTTTTTGTAGGACTCAATCTGAGCTCCTTCCTTAATTCAAAAATTTGTAAAGACCTAACTTAAGGTAAAAACAAATAAAAATGCCTTGCATCGATCAGTTGCTTGGCTATGGGCGATGGTTAGACATGCCAAACCGAAAAAAAACAAAATCCCACTATCCCTACTTACCAGTATTGTCACCACTAATCAACACTGCTTTAAAAATTTAAATCAAAAATAGGGCATATGCGACCTTTGAATATCCTACCTAAAAGAAACTAAAGTAAGTAAGTCGCCGGGCCGACTTGGATATACCATGCATCGGAGGGAAAAAAACTACATCGAGTTTATATTTCGTATGCGCGATTTCTAACATATGCTATTTCGGTCACTCTTATGTGTGTGCACTTTAGCGCCACACCGGCAAAATTCGCCCTTGCACCGCTTTGAGTGCAAAACATTTCAAAGTAAACCTTGGCCATTTTTATTCCGATTTTTATTAAATTTGGTGGAATGATAGATGTTCATAACATATATCAGTGTGCCAAACTAAATTCCGATACGATAAGTATTGCGGGAGAAAATCACTTTTTATTGATATCCGGAGGCGGAAGGGGGCGTGGCAAAAAAAGTTTAGTGGAATGACAGATGTTCATAAGATCTATGAGTGTGCCAAATTAAATTACGATGCGATCAGTATTGCGGGAGAAAATCACTTTTTATTAAATTCCGGAGTCGAAAGGGGGCGTGGCAAAAAAAAAACATAAACTTTGGTCTGCGTCTATACTACACGAGTCTACATTCTAAATTTGGTAGCTCTATCATTTATAGTTGCTGAGATCTCTGCACTCTTACGGACAGACGGACGGACGGACAGACGGACATGGCTATATCAATTTCTCTTCTCATGCTGATCAAGAATATATATACTTTATAGGGTCCTTCTCCCTGTTACATAGATTTTGGCGACTTTAAAATACCATTTCATCCTATGGATGCATGGTATAATTAATACGGGAAAAATCAAAATAATATATTAACATTGTAAATACTTCTAATAACTAGCATTAATCAATCAAAGACTGTACATCTATTCAAATCTGTATTAGTTTATTAAGTATATTTATATCACTGGACTCATAACGAGATCCATAATTAATATAAATAATAAAGTAAGTAAGACGCCGGGCCGACTTGGATATACCATGCATTAGGTGAAGAGATATATATTAAATTTCTTTCAAATGCTATCTCTCTTTTGTGGAAACGAGCACTTTAGCGCCCCCCGACCAAATCGGTGATTTGCAGCATATGCTATCTCGCTCTTTTTCGCGTGCATCTGCCTTGCACCGCTATGAGTGAAAAACGTTTCTATGTCTAACTCGGCCATTTTTATTCCGATTCTTGTGATATTTGGTGGGATGATAGGTATATGTGACATGTATTAGTGTGTATTACGATACGATAAATATTTCGGCTGAAAATCGAATTTTTCGAATTTCCGGGGCGGAAGTGGGCGTGGTCAAAATTTGAAACAAACTTGGTCTGCGTGCACACTGCACGCATCTAAAGTCCAAATCCGAAAGCTCTATCTTTTATAGTTCCCGATATGGCTATTTTTCAAATAGCGGGGGCGGAAGGGGGCGGAGCTGAAAAAAAAAATAAACTCGATCTGCCTGCAGAGCAAACGGGTCTACATGCCAAGTTTGGTAGCTCTAGCTCTTATAGTCTCCGAGATCTCGATGATCCTACAGACGGACAGACGGACGGACATATCTCAATCGACTCGGCTATTGATACTGATCAAGAATATATATACTTTATAGGGTCGGAGAAGCTTCCTTCTCACTGTTACATACATTTTGGCGACTTTAATATACCATTTCATTCTATGAATGCATGGTATAAAAATTTGTAAAGACCTAATTTCAGGTATACACAAATAAAAGTGCCTTGCAACAGTTAGTTGCTCGGCCATAGGCGATGCATCGACATGCCAGACTGAAAACAGGCTCACCTGCCAATACACTGCTCCATAGTACAATACACGAAGAAGAGGAAGAAAAAAAAATCTTTACCACTTCCTTGGACTTTTCACAAATTTTTCTCCTCCAATGGCCTCCACTACACATCGGACGGCCATAAAGTGAAAACCAGACGCATCAGGACACCCTATGTCCTTTTCGTCCTTTGAGTGGGTTTCTCTGGTCAACCTGGCCTCACCTCCACTTCAGCATGCAGTCACTACGCCTCGATGCAACACATCTGGACTGCACCTACTCCTGCTATTGGCCTGCAATTAAAAAAGAGAAGGAAGAAGAGAAAAAAACATTGCCACTTCCTTGGACTTTACCAAATTTTCTCACCCGGAATGGCCTCTACTACACGTTTGGCGGCCACAAAACGATTCCTAGATGTCTCAGGACATCCTAGTCCTTTTTCGTCCTGGCCGTTCAATTTGGTCCCAATTGGCCAAATCTTCTCCTCAGTACCTGCAAATTAATAAAACGAAGATGACTACCACACTACTTGACGACTCTACTCAACTGATCCGGCCTCTAGTCCTGCCATCCACAATGCGTACCTAAACAAAGAAGAAAACAATTAATAATAAAGCTCTGGAAATTACTCACCTGTGACGTCACGCCAATATCCACATACTTACCGACAATGCGATTGCTACTCAAATACTTATCTGCTGCTCCATCCTGACGACCGATCCAACTCGCAATACCGATGTCCAGACTCCAAATGACCTGCAAATAGATAATAAGCATATTATTAATTAATTTACTAAAAATTTCTGTTAAATTGTCACTTCTTTACATTTTGATACTAGTGATGGGACAAGATCCCACTATCCCTACTTACCAGTATTTGTCGAGCCCAACTAAAAATCAACCCTGCAAATTAATAATGGGAATAGCGCACCAAACGCCCTAAAACGTGACACGAAAATCAAACAAGAATTACTATAAAAATTATATATATATATTTAAACTAACTTACTCAACCAAATTCGGTTATACTGTTTAAATTTGTAATTTCTAATTAAGTGTATTTATGTTTTTGTAGGACTCATTATGAGCTCTTTTCTTATTACCTATATTTGTAAAGACCTAAGTTAAGGTATACACAAATAAAAGTGCCTTGCAACGATCAGTTGCTCGGCCATAGGCAATGCATCGACATGCCACACTGAAAACTCACCTGTGACATCACGACAATATACACATACTTACCGACAATGCGATTGCTGCTCCAATACTCGCCTGCTACTCCATCCTGACGACCGATCCAAATCGCAACATGGATGCCCACACTCCATATAACCTGCAAATAGATAATAAGCATATTATTAATTATTTTGTTAAATATTGTTCGTAAAATTATCATTGTTTACATTTTTGCTATTAGTGATGGACCAAAATCCCACTATCCCTACTTACCAGTATTGTCACCATTAATCAACACTGCTTTAAAAATTTAAACCAAAAATAGAGCATATGCGACCTATAAACACGCTACCTAAAAAGAAAAAGAAAATTAATAAGGAAAAATCAAAATAATATATTAAGACTGCAAATATTTTTAATAACTAATTTTAATTATCCAAAGACTGTACATCTATTCTGTTTTGTATAATTTATTAAGTATATTTATGTCACCGGACTCAACAGGAGATCCATAATTATTATAAATAAAGAAAGTCGACGGGCCGACTTGGATATACAATGCATCAGGTGAAGAGATATATATTAAATTTCTTTCAAATGCTATCTCGCTCACTCTTATATGGCAACGAGCACTTTAGCGCCCCCCGACCAAATCGGTGATTTCCAGCATATGCTATCTCGCTCTTTTTTGCGTGCATCTGCCTTGCACCCCAATGGGTGAAAAACGTTTCTATGTATAACTCGGCCATTTTTATTCCGATTCTTGTGATATTTGGTGGGATGATAGATATACGTGACATGTATAATTAATGTATTTGACATGTATTTAATTAAATTAAAATACGATGAATATTTCGGGTGAAAATCGAATTTTTCGAATTTCAGGGGCGGAAGGGAGTGTGGCAAAAATTTGAGACAAAATTGGTCTGCGTGCATACTGCACGCATCTAATGTCCAAATCCGATAGCTCTATCTTGTATAGTTCTCGAGATATGGAGGCTCAAAATATTGTTTTTCAAATAGCGGGGGCGGAAGGGGGCGGGGCGAAAAAAAAAATAAAATTAATCAGCGTACACACCAAACGAGTCTACATGCCAAATTTGGTAGCTCTAGCTTGTATAGTTGCTGAGATCTAGGCACTCTATCGGACGGACGGACGGACGGACGGACAGACGGACATGTCTCAATCGACTCGGCTATTGATACTGATCAAGAATATATATACTTTATAGGGTCGGAAATGCTTCCTTCTCCCTGTTACATACATTTTGGCGACTTTAATATACCATTTCATCCTATGGATGCATGGTATAAAAATTTGTAAAGATCTAATTTAAGGTATACACAAATAAAAGTGCCTTGCAACGATCAGTTGCTCGGCCATAGGCGATGCATCGACTTGCCAAACTGAAAAAAAAATTGTAATAGTGTTATATTGGAAGTCAATAGGAAGAGAGAAAACTATACTGAGGAAAGTCACATATATATACTACGCTGTACTTCATATAGAAAAACAAAAAGTAAAGCAGCGAAAGATTCAGCCAAAGATGTCGTTTTTTGGTGTCTACATTCCGCCATCTAAGGATGGCTTCGAGGGCACGGCATCCAAATGTGCAGGTTCCATAGCGGTTCAATATCAGAACTTCTCCAGATGCGATCACAGCAGCAGCAACATCTACGACGTCTGCTGGCACAAATGATATGATGACCAACGACTACAAATACGAAGATCCAGAATATCCACCGGACTCGCTGCGTATCTACAAAGAGGGAAGACTGCGAGAATTTCCGAATCGTGCGCAGGCGGAGAGCTATGTCCAATTCGGTTTCGAAAGCATCGAGTCATTGAAACGTTTCGGTAAATCGTCATCCGTCATCGTCAGCAGCAACAGCAGCAGTAAAAGCAACCACAACAACATCATCATCAACTACAGCAGCCGCGTCGTCGTCAATTAACCCTGAGCGTCAAGCATTCCGCGCACCCACCAAGCAGGAACTAGTCGAATTCCGCAAACAAGGAAAAAATATTACTAATTATTTTGTTAAAAATTTTTGTAAAATGTTTACTTTTTGCTATTAGTGATGGAACAAAATCCCACTATCCCTAATTACCAGTATTGTCACCACTAATCAACGCTGCTTTAAAAATCTGAAACAAAAATAGGGCATATGCGACTTTAAAAATACCCTAAAAACTAAAATGATTAATTTGACTAATTTGACAATTTTTCCCTATTTAAAAAATAATAACAATTTATATTTTAAAAAATCATTTTAATAATTTATGTTAATTAATCAGGAAAACAACGGCAGTGTATAACAGCTCCAGCTCCTCTAGAATAGTCCTCCTCTGGATAGCGCTAAGTAGATTTGCTTGCAGCGCTAAATATGCTGCCGCACTTCCGCACTTGGAAAATTTGTAGACAAGTGATATTTTGTTCGAGATGGATTTGCGTAGCAGGAAAATAGTTTTGATAGAATGGGTAAGTTGTGCCCCCTCCGCCATCACCTTACAAATACTGCTTATTCCTTTCTGTCAACACTTGCCAGGTCAAAGAGTGCAACTTTGTACAGAATAATTTTAAAACGCTTGAAGAATTAATTAAAATATGTATAATCTGTTTAATTTTGTAAATATCTATTAAGTATTTATGTTTTTTTTTTGTAGGACTCAATCTGAGCTTCTTTCTTAATTCAAAAATTTGTAAAGACCTAACTTAAGGTAAAAACAAATAAAAATGCCTTGCAACGATCAGTTGCTTGGCTATGGGCGATGGTTAGACATGCCAAACCGAGAAAAAACAAAATCCCACTATCCCTACTTACCAGTATTGTTACCACTAATCAACACTGCTTTAAAAATTTAAATCAAAAATAGGGCGACCTTTGAATATCCTACCTAAAAGAAAATTAATAAGGGAAAAATCAAAATAATATATATACATTGTAAATACTTCTAATAACTAGATTTAATCAATCAAAGACTGTACATCTATTCAAATCTGTATTAGTTTATTAAGTATATTTATATCACTGGACTCATAACGAGATCCATAATTACTTTAAAAAATTTGTAAAGACCTAATTTAAGGTATACACAAATAAAAGTGCCTTGCAACAGTTAGTTGCTCGGCCATAGGCGATGCATCGACATGCCAGACTGATAACATTTTTGTCAGAAGGCTCACCTGCCAATACACTACTCCATAGTACAATACACGAAGAAGAGGAAGAAAAAAAAAACTGTGCCAATTCCTTGGACTTTTCACAAATTTTTCTACTCCAATGGCCTCCACTACACATCGGACGGCCACAAAGTGAAAACCAGACGCATCAGGACACCCTATGTCCTTTTCGTCCTTTGAGTGGGTTTCTCTGGTCAACCTGGCCTCACCTCCACTTCAGCATGCAGTCACTACGCCTCGATGCAACACATCTGGACTGCACCTACTCCTGCTATTGGCCTGCAATTAAAAAAGAGAAGGAAGAAGAAGAGAAAAAAAACATTGCCACTTCCTTGGACTTTACCAAATTTTCTCACCCGGAATGGCCTCTACTACACGTTTGGCGGCCACAAAACGATTCCTAGATGTCTCAGGACATCCTAGTCCTTTTTCGTCCTGGCCGTTCAATTTGGTCCCAATTGGCCAAATCTTCTCCTCAGTACCTGCAAATTAATAAGACGAAGATGACTACCACACTACTTGACGACTCTACTCAACTGATCCGGCCTCTAGTCCTGCCATCCACAATGCGTACCTAAACAAAGAAGAAAACAATTAATAATAAAGCTCTGGAAATTACTCACCTGTGACGTCACGCCAATATCCACATACTTACCGACAATGCGATTGCTACTCAAATACTTACCTGCTGCTCCATCCTAAAGCCCAACTAAAAATCAACCCTGCAAATTAATAATGGGAGCCAATAATAGGGTATATGCGACCACCAAACACCCTAAAACGTGAAAAAAAGAAAACTAATAAGCAGAAAAATTCAAACTAAAAGTAATTATACTATATAAATATTTTATATATATTTAAAACTTAACTTTACTCAACCAAATTCTGTTAAACTGTTTAAATTTGTAACTTCTAATTAAGTGTATTTATGTTTTTGTAGGACTCATTATGAGCTCCTTTCTTATTACCTATATTTGTAAAGACCTAAGTTAAGGTTGTAAGGAAGTTTTTCTCAGCTGGGGTACATAGCTCAGTTTCCCCAGGGCCTCCTTACAAAAATATTTGTAACGATACCGAGACTCGAGATTATTGGAGGATTGTTGATTCCAGATAGGACCACGACACATGAAAATAGGGAAAAAGGGAAGGATACATGCAAGACGACATAAATACGATACACATATGGGTTAGCTTTTAGCTGAGATAGGGGTCTGAGGCCTGAGGAGGGGCATGACAATAGGTATCTCGTAGGGATTGACCTGGATAGGGATACGTAACTTCTTAATTACGTGTCGACTGAGGATGGGAATGATGTTTGTTACCTCCGGGGGATTTACCCGGACAGAGATACGCAGCATCTTAACTACTGGTCGATTGATACTACGGGCTAAAGATACTAGAGACTAAAGAGAACCGGGATATACTACTTAATGTCACCTACGGGTCGACTGAGGAGGGTAATGATGCTTGGTATCTCCGCGGGATTTACCCGGACGGAGATACGCAGCATCTTAACTACTGCTAGATTTACTGGTAGCAACCAGAGAGAACGGGATATACTACTTAAAATACATATATATTGAGGCGTGGTGGGGGGGGGAGATTGATCCAGCGGACTAAATACTGGGCTAAATACTGGGCATGGGTTAGTGGGACAGCACATTGACACGTACGACATAAAGGAATCACATACAAATACAACACTACACGCCTATCAGAGATGCGCGGGAGTTAGCACGAGAGCACCTATGTTCGGCAAAGCGAAGCCACTAAAGGGTCTGATCAGGATTGTGGTTCGGCATGGCCGACTAAGCACTTTCACTTTGACACACTAGCCCGCTATTCGGGTCCTTCGAACGCTCGCCTAAAGGACCTGAAAGTCCTTGTGCCTCACCATGTGGCCAACAAATAAATTCTAACACGACGGTTTCCTTCTGGGTCCTTTGTGTTTTATATGGTTTCTCTTCTTCACTGGCACTTCTCTTTTCACTCACTTGAAGCGGCGAAATGGTTGAACGGCGAAACGGGCGAAACGAGTGAGCGGCGAGTAGTGGGATAGGCCAGGTGGCGCTGTAAAGAAATGAACTAGTTCTACCTAATAGTGCAGAGTCATTTGAACTTAGGACTAATATATTTGCCCTTTCATAGGGTTCTAGAGAACTTAATTCTACTAATGATATACATGACTTAGGATTATGGAAAAATAAAGAAATAAACGTTGGGGTCCTCCGTTGAGGGTTGATAGAGATATACGGTGCGAACCTTATCGCTAACGATAGGTGTTGGGTCGATAACGTCGTCACACATCCTCCCAAATCACCCGGCGAGACGAGAGAACCGGACGGTGACCTGGCCAGTGGAAGTTATCCGAACGCTAAACAGGCGGCCCTCCGACTCCTGCAAGAACTTTACCGTCCTACGAGGTCGAGAGAGCACCGCCTCCACCAGTCCTGGTGGTAGACGGTCGCCGAAATTGCGAACTCGCCATCCTTCCGGGATCTCAACCCAAGCCTGGCCTAGTCGGGACGGATCGCCCCTTTCGGCGGCTGGCGGTCCCTCCACTCTTGCTGGATGGGATTCCGGAGCACGTCCTACGGGTACCGGAATCGCCCGACAGTAGGCCTCGGCCCAGTCCTCTAGGGTGGGGTCGTCGCGAGAAGACTCGTTGCTCATCGGGTCGTAAGGGAGTGACCCTGCTGACACATCGAACCGTGGCAAGGGTAGGCCGATCGCTTCGCCGGTCTCGAGGTCCATGATTACGTTTGCCGGAGGACTGGGGGGACCTGAATGGTGGAGTGCCTGGCCATTGGTGCATCACATCATCCAGGTCAAACCGCCCGGCATGTGGAGACGGGGGATACGTGTGTGACGGAGGCGTGGTGACCCATCCTCGATATCCAAGGAACTGCCCCGGGTCGAAATGAGCGATGGTGGGGTGAGTTGAGGGAAGCGAGGCCATACTTCGATTGCGCTGATAGTTGCTCGCTGCGGCGCATCGACTATCCGGAAACATCTGGTTGGGATACTGTTGTCTGTCGACCGGGTGCTCACCGCGGAGGAGTCCTCGACGCGGTGGCCCACAGACGGATCCGATGACTCCGGGAGCATCACCCCAGAGTGAGCAGTCGATTCGACGGGCGCATAGCGGGGCGAGGGTCCCGGTTGATGGGGGGTGGCGTCACGGGGACTTCCTCCTCCCAGTGGGTGACTATCTCCTCGACGATTCTTGTCATCTCTTCGGTCGAGTACTGCTGTGGCGTCATACTGTGGGGAAGATAAGTTAAATGACTCTGACCAGTAACCTTAGACCCTACGACCCTAACAGTGTGGCTTACAGAAATACTTAGATTCTCACAAGGTAACTTAGATTTAACAATGCGGTGACTTATATACTTGGATGATACGTATGGGATGGCGGAGATCTCGCCGACGGGGGCAAGGACGTTGGGAGGGTATACCACCAACCTTGTGAACTGGTCAATCTTCCTCTTGAGGTCCTCCCGTCTTCTCGGTTGCCGAGTAATTAACTTCGGGAGGGCTTTGTCGTCGGCTAGCGTATGCCATGACTCTTTCGGTGCCTTCTAAGCGTTGAGTGAGTACCGCTCCTAAACCATAGTCGCTGGCGTCGGTTTGTAGACAGAACTACTCTTGGAAATCTGGACAAGCGAGAACACGAGCAGTGGTCAGACCGTTCTTGAGTTCCTCGAAGGCTTCCTGTTGATCTTTGCCCCAATTCCACTTGACATTCTTCTTCAGCAGCGAGTTGATGGGTTGAACAATCCTAGAGAAATCGGGAACAAATCTGCGATACCATGATGCTAATCCAAGACAACTTCTTAGTTGATGGATATTCGTAGGGGGTGCTAGTTCTCTGACCGCAGCAACTTTGTCCGGATCCGTGTGACTTCCTTGTCCACTGACGACGAGTCCCAAGAACTGTAGTCTTCGTTTGAAAAATCGACATTTTGTTTGGTTGATCCCGAGATTGGCTTCTCGAAGGCGTCGAAATACTTCTCGTAGGTTGATTATGTGTTCTTCCAGAGTTTTCCCGATGACAATGATGTCATCCAAATAGGCAAAGGCATGGGGTTCCATCTCCGGTCCGATGACACGATCCAATGTGCGTTGAAAGGTCGAGATCCAGTGTAGAAATGAACTTAGCTTCACGAAGCTTCTCCAGGATGTGATTGATCCGTGGCAGGGGGTAGGCATCTCGAATGAAATATTCATTTTAGTTGCCGAAAGTCGATACACATGCGTGTATCTCCTGTCTTCTTGCCTACAAGTACTACGGCAGCACTGTTCGATCCGATCTTCCTTCAGGAGCTGGTCTACAGTTTCGTTGATGATCTTCTGTTGGGATAGGTTCCTTGGATAATACCTTCGCTTCATTGTGTGGTCACCTTTTAGCGTGATTACTTGTTCGGCAATCTTTGTTACTTCTTCCAGTCCGTCGAACTTGCGTACTTCCTCGGCAAGAAAGGCTGTGACAACGGGGTCTAAGATGTCATCTTCTTCGGACACGGGTGGCTCCACCTCTGACGATGCGATAGCTGGATGCGCCGTCTCCGATGTGACTGCGTCTGGGTTGGTGATGTTCTTCACGGGTTCTTCAGTCACTGGTGGTTGCGTAAAAGGGTTTTTGCTGATAGCTAGAGCACAAGGTTGAGGCAAGGGGGAACTTCTGAATACGTCTCCTCCCGTCGTAGTAGACTTCTTAGGTTCTTGCATGGTAACAGACATGTTTATCGACGAGACGAGGTCTTCCAGAGATAGTCAGTAGCCTCCACATTCGATCGTCGTTCCGATATTCTTCAGAAAGTCCGTTCCGAGTAGTAGTTGGTCCATCAAATTAGGCATGATGAGCAAAGGTACCTCAGCGACTCTTGCACCCAATTCCACCTTGATTAGTAGTGCTTGAGTGATCTCCTTGAGTGATCCGTCTGCTAGGTTGATGTGGGCACTGACTCCGGTCAGGCTTCCTGTCGATGTCACTTGTGAAGCTAAGTGTTCACTGATGAAGCATCGGATTGCACCACTGTCCACCGTTGAGACAGCGGCCGTTCCATTCAGTTTGACTTGGGCTAGAACACGACCCTTGTCAAACCGAAGCATGTTTATTGTCGAAAGAGTGCTTGCGCTGCTTTTGCTTGACCCTCGGGTAAGTGAAGGCGCGCGCCGTTTCCCGACCGGCGACAGCACTCAATGGTGCATACATCTCGTTTTCCATATTCCCAGCAGAATAGTAGACGCTGGTTGGTACACTCCTTAGCAAAGTGGCCACTTCCGGCAGGCTTTGCGAGTATCGATTGGTGCATCAGTCATTTGGTATGCGCTATGCTGGATTCGTCGAGTCTTCGTTGGGGAATCCGATCCTGAGTCGGAGGGCACGAATTCCGTTCTTTATGGTTTCGTAGTTGATCACCAGTCTAGTGAGCTCCTCTAGGTTCCTGAAGTCGATGCGTCGGGTATACAATTGGTAATCCGGCTGTAGATTGTCGTAGATCCTCTCGAGCTCCTGCGTTGGGGAGTAGTTCGCTCGCCGCATCATGAGTCGTAGCTCAATCATATACTGCTTAAAGGGTTCTAAGTACTATTGCCGACGTGCGCGTATGGCATCCTCCAACTTTTCGAAATATCTGGGTGGCAAAAAGAAATCCAAGAATTCTTGATTGAACTCACCGCAGGTCACGTTTAGTAGGCCACACGTTTGCCACCATCCTTCGGCTCTTCCGGAGAATAGAAGTGGCATCATGTTGGGCAGTGATTCCAAATCGATGTCGTAGGTGGCCGCACGAACTTCCAGCTTCTTTAAGAAATTCAACGGGTCTGCTGTGCCATCGAAAGAGATACCCCATTTGGATATCCTTTCCGCCATCACCGTCTGATTGATTGGATGTGGTGGGCGGTGCTCCATGGCTGGCGTCCTGTGTTTCTGGGGGACTTCCAGGATAAGGTCCGTTGACTTGGACAAGGCAGACGTCAGTGCTAAGGGTTTTGCTTCGGGCATAAAATCTCGAAGTGACTCCATGTGTATTTCCTTCGGGGTATCGCCAACGCTGGCCGGCGAGACTGGTCGAGATCGGGCTTTCGCGTCGAGTCCCTTATCGACCGTGGCCACGGCTCCGTATTGTCCTTCCAGAGTTGCCAAGCGTGAAAGTATCTCTGGTGGGTGGTCTTCTCGTGAAGCGAAACTAGCGAATCGGCTTCGCATTTCCTCCACTGTCCCTCCTGGGGTCAATCCGAACTCGATAAGGAAAGCTTCCAGCTCTCCTTTGCGTCGATACCTGATCCATTTTACGCCCATGTTGCTTGGTTCAATGGTCCTTGACTTTTGAAATGTCGAATGATTGCGTTACGGTGGTCCGCTGATCCTTAAGTTGTCAACTGTGATCCTTAGGTTAGTCTGAGATAATCGTTGAATAGCTCTATCAAGCGATGGTCGTGTCGTTGCTGAGTGAGGCTTCTTGCGATGTCTACTGATCGTCCTTGAAATGTGACATCAAGCGATGATCCTGGCGATGCTAAGCGACACTCCTTGCGATGACTATCCTTGAACTGGTGCTATTGATTGATGATCCTTTTATATGAGACTATGATCCTTGACACGGATGATCCTTGCGTTGTCTGATAATGATCCTTGGATGCGAAGGGATTGTCCTTGAAGCGATGATCCTTAGACTTTGTGTAGGCGGGACAACTCCGGTGGCGTAGGTTAGACTCTCTCGAAGTTGACTTCCTTTTATATATCGTTGATGTCTGGACACGTGACCTGAGAAGAGGAGTGGATAGGTTCGTCGATGCGAAGGGCTCACCGTGTCGAGAGAAATTTCCCCGCCGGACCGGCAGTGATACAGCGTGGGCAATATTTTGCAAATGAATAGTCAAAAGGGACCCTGTGCTATGGGTTTGAAATTATCTTAAAATTACTAACTTTGGTGTTCGGTCGTTGATTCTACTGGGCTTGTGATCTTTGATTCTACTGCTAATGGTTATATCAAAGGTCATAGCGAGAGTTCTATCGATGACTAACTATGATTTTGGGTTCTGTCGTTGATTCCACAGTGCTTTCCGTTGATCCTATTGCGTTTCGTATTCTATCAAGGGTCCTAGCGCGAGTCCTATCGGTGACTAATTGTAATCTGGGGGTTCTGTCGTTGGTTCTACTGGGCTTGCCTTTTGATTCTACAGCTTAATGGGTTATATCAAAGATCTTCGCGTGGGTTCTACCTTCGACTAACTGAGACGTTGTTATCCTAGGACGTAGGGGTCGGTGGCAACCGCACATAAAAAAAACGAGGACACTATATTATATTTTTGATGGGTTGTTTGACCAATCATTATGCAGGATCGTCTGATACACAAAAAAAAAAATGACAGTGAAGGGATACGATAAATAATTCGCGGGAATATTAAATATTCGTCTACTGCCGAATTATTAAAAAATGTGTTTTGGGTCGATCTTTGGTTATGGTGGGCTTTTACTCCACACAGATGTTAGTCTCCTTAAATCAAATTATATTTATGTAAAAAATAAAGTAAGTAAGTCGCCGGGCCGACTTGGATATACCATGCATCAGGTGAAGAGATATACATTAAAGTTCTTTCAAATGCTATCTCGCTAACTCTTATGTGGAAACGAGCACTTTAGCGCCCCCCGACCAAATCGGTGATATTCAGCATATGCTATCTCGCTCTTTTTTGCGTGCAACTGCTTTGCACCGCTATGAGTGAAAAACGTTTCTATGTATAACTCTACATGCCAAATTTGGTAGCTCTAGCTTGTATAGTTGCTGAGATCTAGGCACTCTATCGGACGGACGGACGGACAGACGGACATGTGTCAATCGACTCGACTGTTGATACTGATCAAGAATATATATACTTTATAGGGTCGGAAAAGCTTCTTTCCCTGTTACATACATTTTGGCGACTTTAATATACCATTTCATTCTATGAATGCATGGTATAAAAATATAAATGTTATCTAAAATCTCGGGTCCCTGCTCGGGCGCCATCTGTAAGGAAGTTGTAAGGAGATGGATCCAGCGGGCCAGGCAAGGGATTGACCCGGAATCCTGCCACACATGGACTAAATACTGGGCATGGGTTAGTGGGACAGCACATTGACACGTACGACATAAAGGAATCACATACAAATACAACACTACACGCCTATCAGAGATGTGCGGGAGTTAGCACGAGAGCACCTATGTTCGGCAAAGCCGAGCCACTAAAGGGTCTGATCAGGATTGTGGTTCGGCATGGCCGACTAAGCACTTTCACTTTGACACACTAGCCCGCTATTCGGGTCCTTCGAACGCTCGCCTAAAGGACCTGAAAGTCCTTGTGCCTCACCATGTGGCCAACAAATAAATTCTAACACGTCGGTTTCCTTCATATTTTTATATTAATTTTGTTCCACTTTTATTTATTTATATAAATTCACTTCCTTTCCTTTTTTTCTTCTCATAGGCATATATATATTTTTGCCACACTCTGACCCGCTAACGTCTAGCACTGGAGATATTCTCCACACGTGGCGCTCGCGCCGACTCACCTGGCCGTTTCTCTCCGCTGACTCGTTATTATGGGTCCTTAGTCCTTGTGTTATTCTGGGTCCCTCGTCTTTGATCCTTGTCCTTTGTGTTTTATATGGTTTCTCTTCTTCACTGGCACTTCACTTTTCACTCACTTGTGTCACTTCCCGTCGTCTAAACTTGAATGACAGCCGGCCAAAATTTTCAACTCCACTGCGGCATTCTAAGCTTCCTATTTCTGTCCCTCTCTTACGCGTAGCCGCATATGCCCATTGGCCTACTTGACTTATCGCATGTATGTGGCGCCGGCGCGTGTCGTCGGCCCGATCACCGTTACTTTTCCGGCTTTTCTAGAAAGGGCCGGCGAAGAGCTTGAGCGGCGAAAGCGAAGAGCAAGAGCGGCAATAGCGAAGAGCATGAGGGGCGAAAGCGAAGAGCATGATCGTGAGCGGCGAAATGGTTGAACGGCGAAACGGGCGAAACGAGTGAGCGGCGAGTGGTGGGATAGGCCAGGTGGCGCTGTAAAGAAATGAACTAGTTCTACCTAATGGTGCAGAGTCATTTGAACTTAGGACTAATATATTTGCCCTTTCATAGGGTTCTAAGGAACTTAATTCTACTAATGATATACATGACTTAAGATTATGGAAAAATAAAGTAAGTAAGTCGCTGGGCCGACTTGGATATACCATGCATTAGGTGAAGAGATATTAAATTTCTTTTAAATGCTATCTCGCTCACTCTTATGTGGAAACGAGCACTTTAGCGATCCCCTACCAAATCGGTGACTTCTAGCACATGCTATCTCGCTCTTTTTTGCGTGCATCTGCCTTGCACCGCTATGGGTGAAAAACGTTTCTATGTATAACTCGGCCATTTTTATTCCGATTCTTGTGATTTTTGGTGGGACGATAGTTTGCCAAGTTTGGTAGCTCTAGCTCTTATAGTCTCCGAGATCTCGATGATCCTACAGACGGACAGACAGACGGACATGTCTCAATCGACTCGGCTATTGATACTGATCAAGAATATATATACTTTATAGGGTCGGAAAAGCTTCCTTTTTCCTGTTACATACATTTTGGCGACTTTAATATACCATTTCATTTTAAAAATGCATGGTATAATAAAGAATTAAACGTTGGGGTCCTCCGTTGAGAAACCTTATCGATAACGATAGGTGTTGGGTCGACAACGTCGACACAAGGTATACACAAATAAAAGTGCCTTGCAACGATCAGTTGCTCGGCCATAGGCTATGCATCGACATGCCAGACTGAAAACGAAAGTCGATTTCAAATTTTTTAGTGTATTTAAAATACTACTTTATTGGATTAAGAAACAAAAAATTTTTTACGAAATAAAATGTAATTGGTCAAACTTTGCCATAATTTCCCCAGAGTTTCGGTCCATCCATCCTTCCATCTATCCATTCAGTGTTGTGGCAAGCGGCAATCTCTAATTGTTTTAAATGAACTTTTTTAAGTTTAAGAAGTTGATGTGCAACGGCACTGAAATTAATATGTTCTCTAATGAGTATCGAAGTATGATGTGGTTTCTTTCCATTTTCCTCAACGTGAAAAGGGAAAAAATTTCATTTTGGTTACTGGCAACTTTTGCACACTTCAATTATTTCAATTGTATCAAAGTGTTATCGAAAAAAAAAATTAAAAAATTAAATTTTGCAATTAATTAATACAACAAAATATTGCGACTTTAATTTAGTTGAAGGCTTCTCCACAATTAAAAAGTAAACAAAATTTGCAGTTAATGATATTAAGTGATTTTATTAAGTGATTTTATTAAGTGATTTTATTAAGTGATTATTAATTGTTCTTCTTAACATAAGAGTGAGCGAGATAGCATGTGTTAGAAATCGTAGCATGCGGGAGAAATTTAACATATGAATTTAGTTTTATGTAAATTAAGAATTCTCCTTGTATTGATTTTAAAAAAAATTAATTTTTATTGATCTTGTGATTACATTTATTTCTATGTTCGCTGGAAGATTGCACAATACTTGAGAGAGCTCCTGAGTTCAGAACTGAATCTAAGACTTTAGATGTAAATAAGTTAAGACTGAATTCTAGACTGACTTGACTGAAAGGGACTCTGTTATCATGAAGCCTTCTATTGTGGGCATCGGCGCTGGCAGCGAAGTTGTCAGGGTCCATGGTCCAATTTAGGCAAATGTTTTTCGGACATCGTGGGATTGTTTATGGGAATTTGTTTATGTCTGGTCTTGCTTCAAAAAGGGTGATGCAATGGTGAACTTGATCCTCCACTTCAAGTACGTTTAAGTACATTGCTGAGTCTGCATTCTTAGCTAGCGTGGGACACATGTTTTCGGGGATGGTTCATTTGGAGGCGTTCGAAGTGTCATGTATCGGTTTGGGGTTGTGTAATAATAATTCAGTGATTAGAACAAAGGCGTGTGTTAACTATTAGAACAAAGGCGTGTGTTAACTCTCCCCCTCTTAAATGCTTACGTCCTCGGACGCAATAATAAATTGTACTGGTGCTGATTGTGATTCCGTTGGTGGGTGATTTTGTGCGTTATGTGTGGCGGAGAAATAATATTTTCTTACAACAGCATAACTAATTAAAATGGCTATGATTATTATGACTGTTAGTCCGCTAGACGAAGACCAAATCATGCTATCGGTGTGAATTTTTTCTATATTGTCCGTATTGTTTAGGTGGAGTTCTTTCATCATTTCAAGTGATAGCGTTTCCTGGGTGCTTTGCTTATCGGGTAAAAGTTGTAATAATGGAGGCAATACCTCGGCGGGTTGGCTCGACTTCGTGACGTACCTTGAATTTCCAATTTTTATTGTGGAATTATGCGTCTGGATCACAAAGGTTCCATCTAGATTTAGTACTTCCTCGTTGATTTTAACTTCTCCTTGAAAGTCATTTAGTAGGATTATGCCTGGCAAGATTTCAGAGTGCGTTTTTATGTGTTGACTGTTGGTGGACGTGCATTGGGGTCGTTTTCTAGTCAGGTAAGCTCCTACACAGTTACTATGATCTACCTCTACTAAATCTTCCAGTTTACAAATTGTTTTCGTGTTGTGTTTTTACATTGGTTTCTTATTCCATAGTGATTATGTTTACATTTAAGAATATTATTATAATTAAGTTCTTCAATCATTTTTTTACGTTTAACAGGGATAGCTAACATGGTTTTACAATTTTGTTTGATGATGCGAGGGATACTTATTATATAGAGTAAATTTTTTCCATCTGATGCTACTGATACTTCGAATGCACCAACACACTTTTCATTTGGATGCACCACGAGTCATAATTACTGTCCTCCAGTTTATCAATCTGATATAACGCCGACATTATACTCGTTTATATATATATACTTTGTGAAAAACAAACGTCTAGAACACAGCACGAAAACCTAATTTCTTCCAGAAATTGCCACAACAACCACATAGGCACGTTGCCTGGGCCCATAACCCATTGTTATAAGAAATAAGAATAACAGAATGCGTGTGGTTGGTTGTGCAGTTTATTCGCGACTAACTTCTATTGTCTCTCATCGAGTCGTTGCTCTCTATTACGCATCTCGTGAGAGAGTATACAAAGTTACATATACTTATACATATGTGTGTGATCATGCATGCATTGAGTTGAGAGAGAACTATTTCAACAAAAATTAATCAACAACTTTTCAACAACAATAAACAAGTAGTAATCAATGAATTAGTTGGCAGTAAAATCAATGAAATAATTAAAATTACCAATCAAATCATTCACACGCATAAAGAAGACGATGATGAGAAGGATACTGAACTAGAAATGTTAAAATATAAATTAAGCCTCCTGCGTGAGGAAATCACAAATATTATTTACGCCATTGATTGGGCAAAGACAAACACAGTAAATTCATTAATTTTGGCAGAAACAGAAATTGACATAATTACCGGCATAATAGCAGAAACAGATATTTTTATTAACGTAGAGGAATTAATAGAATTGCATCCAAATGAAAAGTGTGTTGGTGCATGCGGATTTGTGGAATGTGGCGTCAGGCGTATTGGCAAGGCCAACTACGGGGGAGAACACCGAATGGACGACGCTGGATCAGAAAGCATTGGCAATGATCACCTTGAGCGTCAAGACTTCACAGTTGGGACATGTGAAACACTGTGCAAGTGCTCATGAGGCTTGGAAGAAGCTTCAGGAAGCTCATCAACCCAGAGGACCCGTAAGGAAAGTAGCTCTTTTAAAAAATTGCTAAGTAAACGTATACAGGAGGGTCAAAGCATATCGAGTTATTTGTCGGATTTCAAGGAAATCTTGGACAAGCTTGCTGGCGTTGGAATTGAAATATTGGACGAGCTCACAGCGATTATTTTGCTTTCCAGTCTTCCAGACGAATTTGACAATTTCGTTGTCGCCATAGAGACGCGCGACAATTTACCGTGTTTCGACACGTTATGTATAAAGCTGAGAGAAGAAGGAGAACGCAAAAGAGAGAGCGAAAAACCGATCGAGAGTGCAAAAGCATTTACAGTGGTGGAAAGGCAATCGGTGCAGAGAGACAATTGGAAGAAAAAGCAAAAAGTTTGGAATTGTTTTGCATGTGGTGGCAAAGGCCATTTTAAAGCAAATTGTCCCAGTGTAAGCGGTCGGAAGGTTGCATCGAACCCGAATAAGACAGTACAGTCATCGTTAAGTTTGCTGAACGCAATGGACGCAACGTGTTTTGAACGATCGAACTGGTGTTTGGACAGTGGCGCCACCAGCCATATGTGTTGCGACAGAGATTTGTTTTCAAAATTTGAGAAACATTCGGAGGAAATTGTTTTGGCTGATAATAACTTTCTTCAGGCTGAAGGAAAGGGCGAGGTAAAGCTGAATACCGATTTACGTATACTTACATTAAAGAATGTACCCAAAATGAGAGGTAATTTTTTGTCGGTGAGCAAAGCGGTTGAGCATGGAAGCATCGTTGAATTTGGACCAAAGTATGGACGAGTGTTCCAAAAGGGTGAATGCATTGTGAAAGCGGACAAAGTTGGCCGTTTGTATATTTTTGGAACAGCACCGAGCAAATGCTATGCCATTAAACAGTCTTACGAAGATTTGTGGCATAAAAGGTACGGACATCTCAACTATGGCAGTTAAGCTGAGATTGCACGGAAGGATTTGGTTCATGGCATGGGAAAGTTGGACTCTACGTCGTTGGAACCCTGCAAGATCTGCATGGTTAGCAAGATCACAGTACAGCCATTTCCTGATTCGACCAAGAATAGAGCTAAGGAAATCTTGGAGCTGGAGCATTCACATGTTTGCGGTCCGTTTAATACAAAAAGCCTTGGAGGAAGCAGATACTTTTTGACATTTATCGATGACAGGTCACGTCGTATATTTGTATATTTCCTGAAGGGAAAGGACGAAGTATTTGGAAAGTTTGTCGAGTTTAAAAACATGGCAGAGCGGCAAACTGGAAAGAAGCTAAAGTGCCTTCGGAGCGACAATGGTCGCGAGTACGTCAATAAATCGTTTGACGAGTTTTTGAAGGGCAATGGAATATTGCGGCAGCTGACGGTACCATACACACCGCAGCAGAACGGTGTAGCAGAGAGAGTTAACAGAACTCTAGTGGAGATGTCAAGATGCTTGCTCATCCAGTCTATGGAGTGAACTACAATGAAACATACTCGCCTGTATGTCGTTTGGAGAGTGTTCGTTTCCTCTTGGCCCTAGCAGCGCAGTTAAAATTGTATCTACATCAGATGGATGTATGCACTGCTTACCTAAACAGTGATTTGGGAGATACAGTATACATGAGGCAGCCCGAAGGATACGCAACTGAAGACAAAAGCAAGGTACTTCTGTTGAAAAAGGCGTTATATGGACTCAAACAGTCTGGACGGGAGTGGAACTCCAAACTTGATAGTGTTTTGCGAGCTAATGGTTTCATACCTTGCGACAATGAACCATGTCTATACAAACAGCAAGCAAAAGGTAATCTATCACTAATTCTTGTCTATGTAGACGATCTTCTTATAGGATGCCAGGAGAAATCGGATCTCGACAGAATTAAGTTAGCTATTACGGCAGCGTTTGATTGTGTTGACAAGGTTCACCGCGATGGCGAACTTGGCGAAATATCATTGGGTCATTCACAGTACATCAAGGATCTACTGGAGCGCTATGGCTACGCTCAGTGCAGACCAGCTACAACACCGTTGGAAGCAGGGTATCAGGTATCCTGCGATAAAATGGAGTGTAAAAGGGTTGATGCAACTCTTTATCAGTCAATGATAGGCGAGCTAATGTGGCTTGCGTTGACTACTGGACCAGATATACTCCACTCAGTATCGAAATTGGCACAACGTAACAAGGTACCATACACACCGCAGCAGAACGGTGTAGCAGAGAGAGTTAACAGAACTCTAGTGGAGATGTCAAGATGCTTGCTCATCCAGTCTGGTCTACATCAATCTCTTTGGGCTGAGGCAGTTTATACAGCTGCTTATCTGCGAAATAGGTCACCAACTCGAGCATTGGTTAGCATGACTCCAATGGAAGCATGGAATGGTAAGAAACCATCAATAAGTCATTTAAAAGTTTTTGGGTCTATTGCAGTAGCACTGGACAAAGGGCATCGTAAGGGCAAGTTTGATCCAAAGGGCAAAGAATACCGAATTGTTGGTTATTCTCGAAATGCAAAAGGGTATCGGTTGTATGACGCCGAAACCAGGCAAGTCGTTGAGAAGCGAGACGTTTTGTTCGACGAGCGTTCTGGCAATGATGATTCGAATGGCAATATTGTCAAATTTGATTTTCCGTGCATGGAAGGTCAGGATTTGGGATCTGTTGATGCAGCAGATCACTTGAGCAGTACAGACGAGTCTGACACAGAGATCAGCGAGAAGGGCAGCAGTAGCGAAGATTTGGACATGTCAGTAGAACAAGAAATAGCAGAACCTGTGGTTGAACAACGTGTTGGACCCGGCAGGCCGAAGATAATTCGAACTGGAAGGCCTGGAAGACCAAAAAAGGAGTTCAACATTTTAAGCGCAATGATTACAAGTGAGGTGATCATACCAGAGACCTATGGTGAGGCGCTTAGTAGTCCGTTTGCTTCGCAGTGGCGTGAGGCTATGCAAAAGGAGTATGACTCTTTGATGTCAAATCACACTTGGCAGCTTAGTACGTTACCGGAAGGTTATAAACCGGTTGGCTGCAAGTGGGTCTACAGTGTAAAGCGTGATGCGAAGGGAGAAGTCGAGCGTTTTAAGGCTAGACTAGTAGCAAAAGGATGTTCACAGCGCTATGGAGTGAACTACAATGAAACATACTCGCCTGTATGTCGTTTGGAGAGTGTTCGTTTCCTCTTGGCCCTAGCAGCGCAGTTAAAATTGTATCTACATCAGATGGATGTATGCACTGCTTACCTAAACAGTGATTTGGGAGATACAGTATACATGAGGCAGCCCGAAGGATACGCAACTGAAGACAAAAGCAAGGTACTTCTGTTGAAAAAGGCGTTATATGGACTCAAACAGTCTGGACGGGAGTGGAACTCCAAACTTGATAGTGTTTTGCGAGCTAATGGTTTCATACCTTGCGACAATGAACCATGTCTATACAAACAGCAAGCAAAAGGTAATCTATCACTAATTCTTGTCTATGTAGACGATCTTCTTATAGGATGCCAGGAGAAATCGGATCTCGACAGAATTAAGTTAGCTATTACGGCAGCGTTTGATTGTGTTGACAAGGGACCTGTGCGTCTGTTCCTTGGCATGGAGGTTCACCGCGATGGCGAACTTGGCGAAATATCATTAGGTCATTCACAGTACATCAAGGATCTACTGGAGCGCTATGGCTACGCTCAGTGCAGACCAGCTACAACACCGTTGGAAGCAGGGTATCAAGTATCCTGCGATAAAATGGAGTGTAAAAGGGTTGATGCAACTCTTTATCAGTCAATGATAGGCGAGCTAATGTGGCTTGCGTTGACTACTAGACCAGATATACTCCACTCAGTATCGAAATTGGCACAACGTAACAAGGACCCCCATAATGAACACCTTGCAGCCATAAAGCATGTTCTACGATATTTGGCTTCGACAGTTGGCTTCAGGATTCATTATAAGCAGTCGGATGTGGCATTCACTGGTTTCGTGGACGCAGATTGGGGAGGCGATAAGATTGATCGCAAGTCTTATACAGGATATGTATATTTCCTGGCTGGCGGACCGATATCATGGAAATCGGAGAAGCAGCGGAGTGTTGCTCTTAGCAGTACCAAGGCGGAGTACATGGCATTGTCTACAGCGTGCAAAGAAGCCATTGTATCGCGTCGATTAATTATCGAGGTTGGTTGCGGAGAGGAAGATACATCTACCGTTTTGTATGGCGATAACCTCAGCGCGCAGCAATTGGCTAAGAACCCGGTCCACCACTCAAGGACGAAGCATGTGGACATTAGATATCATTTTGTTAGACAAGTAGTTAATGATGGCCAGATTATTTTAAAGCATAAGTCTACTAATGAGATGATAGCTGATATCCTAACCAAGAATCTTCCGAAGAAGAAGCATGTAGAGTTTACGAATTTGTTAAATATAAGATAAATTTGTGGACATACTTGCATTGAGGAAGGGTGTTGAAATAGTTCTCTCTCAACTCAATGCATGCATGATCACACACATATGTATAAGTATATGTAACTTTGTATACTCTCTCACGAGATGCGTAATAGAGAGCAACGACTCGATGAGAGACAATAGAAGTTAGTCGCGAATAAACTGCACAACCAACCACACGCATTCTGTTATTCTTATTTCTTATAACAATAATTTTGTTAACTATAATTTGATAATCATCGTGATCAGGACTACCTGCCAACCATTTCCACGCGGTACCCAAAATATCTAAGGACCTTTTTGTCCTATTTTTCATTGGTTTTAACCTACGCAGTTCATTTTCCACTCTTATGATCTCATAATTTAGAAAAGGGAATAACGGACTCGTTTTCGTGGCATTGTGAACTATTTCTTTTAGAACTGATAATGCTAACTAGTACTTCTCAATCCTTATTTCATGGATGATTTTAAAAGTTCCGTTCTGTCTGGCAGCAAATCCCGTATCCAATGTTATTATCCTAGACTTGGAGTAGTCTAGTATTGTAGTCTGCGCTAGGCAGAATGGCAAAAGTGGTACAATAAATCTGTAGCGAAATTAATATTTTAAATGGTTTTTATGAACAATTCGGCCTGACATAGTTTTAATTTTTGTATTCAAATCCTGTCTTACTGTTTCTTTTTTATATTTCGGGGTTATTTTAGAACCTAATCTTTTATTTATCTTAACGTAAACTGTATCTCCTGGGTCATAAATACGTATTTGGTTTTTCCTTTTATTATGATACCTCAAATCTGCCTTTTGTTTTTCCCCAATGTTTTCTCTTATATTTGCTCTTTCATTCGCAAGTTCCTCTGGTTTGTTAGCTAACTGAGTGGCGAAAAAAACTTCAATCGGTTTCTTTTTAGTGGTAAAGACGTTTATGGGGACTTCTACAGTTGGAATGAGTTCATGGCCAGAGCTCTCATCGCTGTGTACCGTGGATAACGTACTGGTTGCATTTACACAAGTATCAATCGGGTTTCGGGATAACGCGTCTGCAACTGAATTCGAACTACCTGGTTTATATTTCATCTCATAGTCGAATTCCTCAAGATAGCTTTTCCAGCGTTTGAGTTTTCCGTTGTGGTTTTTCGTACTTAAGGCGAATGTGAGTGGCTGGTGGTCTGTGTGTATGACAACTCTTGATTTGCCATAAAGGTACATCCTAAGTTTTTGCAATGCCCACACAAGGGCTAGCATTTCTTTCTCGTTGGTGGCATAGTTTTCCTCGGTTTTAGTAAGTGTCCTAGATATGAACGTAATTGGTCTGCCACCTTGTTCTAAGACTGCTCCTATTGCTTTGTTTGAAGCATCCGTTGTTAGGTGAAAACTTTGATTAAAATCTGGGTAAGCAAGAACTACATCTTGCGAGGCTAGAGTGTTCTTGATTTTGTTGAACGCATATATTTCTGAATTTCCTAAATGTACTTCTACATTGCTGGAGGTCGTTTTCTTCGTTCTTCCAAACTCTGCACGTAACAATGTTGTTAGAGGTTTTGCTATCTTTGCAAAATCTTTAACGAATCTACGGTAATAGCTTGCCAATCCCAAAAATGATCGAAGATCCTTCAATGTTTTTGGTGCTGGAAAATTTTGTATAGCTGAAACCTTTTCTGGATTCGTTTTTACCCCATCTCTCGAGATTACTACTCCCAAGAAATCACCACTTGATTGGAAGAAGTTTCACTTTTCCATTTGGACTTTCATATTAGCCCTAGCCAAAGTCGAGAATATGCTGGATAAATGTTGGAAATGCTCTTCTTCAGTTTTACTAAAGATAATTACTAAAGATAATTATATCGTCGATATAAACGTAGCAGATTTTCCCAATGTGATCTCTTAGAATGTCATCCAGAGCTCTCTGGAAAATCGATGGTGAATTCTTTAAACCAAATGATAATCTAGTGAATTCATATTTTCCTCCATTTACAGCGAATGCAGTTTTTTCAATATCAGATTCTTTTAGGGGAATCTGATGGAAACCACTTTTTAAGTCAAGGACGGAGAAATATTTATTGTTGCCTAATTGGGCAATTGTTTCTCCGATTTCAGGGATAGGGTACCTATCCGAAATGGTGACAAGGTTGAGTTTTCTATAATCGATTACTATTCTATATTTTCTTGGACCAAATGGATCGGACTTCTTTGGTACGACCCAAACTGGGGCGTTGTACGGTGACCGTGAGGGTCTAATGATGCCACTTCGTAGCAATTCTTCTAGTTGATCTTCAACTACTCCTCTTAAGGAAGTCGGATAAGGATAATGTTTCGTATAAACCGGCGTGTCAGACGTGGTTCGGATTTCACCTTGGACTTTTGTTGTAAATGTTAATTTTTTGTTGGGATCAGCGAAGAGGTGTTTATACTCCTCTTGAAGCGCGTTAAGACCTTGGGTTTGCGTATCGGAGAGACAGTCTCCTCTAACGGCGTTCAATTGTTGGGCCGTCATCTGTTTAATTTTAATCGTGAATGAATTGTTAATATAATGTAGGTCTTTCCCAATATCAATGATAGCGTTAAGCTCTCTGAGGGTATCGTTACCCAGAATACCGTGGAATGGTTTCAAATTGTCAAGTAAAAAGAACTGAATGGGATTCTCTAGTTGATCAAATAAACCTAAGAGAACATGTTGTGTTATCATGGTTCTACCGCTGACGGTTTTTGCATAGAAAGTTCGATTATTCTGCCTGATGTTCTTCGCTATGTCCGGTTGAATGTAATTTTTGTTAGAGCCTGTATCAATTAAAAAATTATACGTCGTTCCATCCTTATTTCTGCATACAAAGTATGGTAAGGAGGAACGGTTTAGGCTAAAAAATTGATGACTGTGTCTTCGATGTCATCATTAGTGGGTCGAAATAGTACCTTGGATTGTACTTGTGGCTCTTGGTTAGTCTGAGAAGCTATTTCTAATATTTCTTCCCCTGCTTCGGCTATACAATGCTGAATGTACTGAGCTTGTTCAGCTCTTCTTGGTTTTGCATACTCTGAGCATTCGGCTCTGGATACTGATATCTGTAATGGGACATTTGGTATAACTCTTGATCGGACTGATCGGACAATTGTTCGTATTGAACAGAATTTGTGGTGTACTGTTCACCAAGATGGTCAGTTCCAATGTGGAATTGCCTTTGAATCTTATTTGGTTGCGGATAGTTATTCTTGGGTTTGTTCATATAATTTATGTTTCTGGTCTGGATTGACCCATCAACATCCATAGGTGTTGGAGGAGGTAGAGGCTTGGGACCGAAAGGTCTTGGTGGGGGTGCTGCATATGATTGCTGCTGATAATTGGGTTGGCTGATTGGCGTTTGCTGTGGTACAAAAAATTGTTGGTTGGTTTTTTGTGGAAAAGTCTGGTAGTTTGCGGGCACAGGTACGTATATTCTTTGTGGTTGAGAATTATTTATTCTCTGGTATTGGGGAGGTTTAGGTCCTACATTAATATTATTTCTAGCGCGTCGATTATCCAGCATCTCACATAATTGTAAGGCATGCTTTAGATCGGTCGGCTGCGCCAAGGTTATTCTATCTGACAAGTCACCGTTTAAGCCTCTAATAAAAGTGTCTAATGCCGTGGTCCAAATGTGATCTGTCATTGCTGATAATGCCGCTGGACAGTGCCCCATTGTTTCCAACTGATCAAGGGTTAATGACATTTGATTATACGCCTGATGGTAGAATTCGTGAATACTTTGATTTTTTTGTGACAATGTAAATAATTGGTACTCAAGAGTGCGCAGATCCCGTCTATCTGAGTACTCTGACAACAAACATCGCGAAATCGCTTCCCAATTTAGGGCGACGCGATACGATCGTAAAACGGCGTTGGCTTGCCCAATTATTTTATTTCGCACTGTAACGAGAATAGCGAAATATCTGGGTGTGCCTTCGAGAGGTTTGTACACTTTCATAAGACGTGAGACATTGACATACCAGGTGGTAAATTCATGTCTATTTCCTGAGAACATTTCTATGTTTTTTATTATATCTGGGACTTTGTCTAGTTCCTCAAAATTATCTCCTTATCGTTCTATAGTTGCATCGCAGAATTCTTCATGTTCTTCCCTAACATTAGGGTTTTGCCTTAGCATAGTCTGAGTCACTACATTCTGAATTATTGCTTCTAATGCTTGCATTGACATGGGCTCTACCCTACCTGCTGCTTCGGCTGAGGTGGAAGCAGTTGGTTCTGAGGTCTGTGATCTAACCTGAGGTTGGAGAACTGATAATTTAATCCACTCGTCTTGTTTTCTCATTTTGTTTTTGTTAAAAGAAAAAATTTTGTCGAATATTTCACGAGGTGAGGGATTTGAACTATGTAAGTTTAGACAACCAATGCTGGTAAAATAAAATTTTTGTATGCTCGAGTTATGGTTGGAAAGCACTCACTTCACTTAAATGATCTATATTTAAAAAAAAAAAATTTTGTTTTGTTACCTATTCACTTGTCCTTTTTCTTAAATATTTTTAACACTTGGTTTTTCAAATTTACTTAGAATATATGGTCTCGGCTCTTGGCTTTTTTTGAGATTCACTTAAATTCTATATTGGATTCACTTAAATTTTATGTTTGTTTGGTTTGTAATGATTGCTTATTAATAACTTACAATATTAGCACAATTTCGGCGTCTATCCTGGATGATCCTGCGAAGTTGTTCACGTTTCTGGCGATGATTGCGAGTACTAGTGCTTCGGTCCGATACTTCCTTCCAGGTCCTCTGCGAACTGGTACTACAAAGGTTACGGCGATAGTCGGGTTGGGATTTAAAGGGTTGTTGTCCTTTTGGCACAGTGTTCACACTAAGCTACGTTACTATGGTTACTTTTAGAACGATCTTTATAACGTTTAACTTGTTAAGTTATTTTGCACTCAATGTGATTTTAAACACTGTCCCTGCTCGGGCGCCAATTAAGAATTCTCCTTGTATTGATTTTAAAAAAAATTAATTTTTATTGATCTTGTGTTTACATTTATTTCTATGTTCACTGGAAGATTGCGCAATACTTGAGAGAACTCCTGAGTTCAGAACTGAATCTAAGGCTTTAGATGTAAATAAGTTAAGACTGAATTCTAGACTGACTTGACTGAAAGGGACTCTGTTATCATGAAGCCTTCTATTGTGGGCATCGGCGCTGGCAGCGAAGTTGTCAGTGTCCATGGTCCAATTTAGGCAAATGTTTTTCGGACATCGTGGGATTGTTTATGGGAATTTGTTTATGTCTGGTCTTGGTTCAAACAGGGTGATGCATTGCTGAGTCTGCATTCTTAGCGTGGGACACATGTTTTCGGGGATGGTTCATTTGGAGGCGTTCGAAGTGTCATGTATCGGTTTGGGGTTGTGTAATAATAATTCAGTGATTAGAACAAAGGCGTGTGTTAACTATTAGAACAAAGGCGTGTTTTAACTTGTATATCCAATTGGATCCAATTGGATTCGACGACGACGAAAATATGTCTGGAAACCATAAAGAGCTGTATATAAATGTCACCATGGACTCGACCCAAATGCGAAGAAGACGTGCAGAGGTAAGCGTAGAATTGCGAAAAAACAAACGGGAAGAGGAATTATTCAAACGACGCAATGTGACCCTGAAGCCTGGCAGTGGCAAAGATCTTCCGATGGCAGAGAGCAGCACCAGCGGGCAGGTGGGTATGTCGAATGAGGCAGGATTAGCTCAACAGCAGCAGCAGCAGCAGCAGGAGCAGCACGAGCAGCAGCAGCAGCCTCCGCAGCAGCCTCAGCAGCATTGATATTTTTACAAAAATTTTTAACAAAATAATTAATAATATTTTTTCCTTGTTTGCGGAATTCGACTAGTTCCTGCTTGGTGGGTGCGCGGAATGCTTGACGCTCAGGGTCTATACTATACGAATTGCTCACGATTCGGAAATTCTCGCAGTCTTCCCTCTTTGTAGATACGCAGCACATCCAGGGCCTTGGATTTTTCCATGAAGATAAGCCAAGGCGGCGAGTCCGGTGGATATTCTGGATCTTCGTATTTGTAGTCGTTTGAATTCATATCATTTGTGCCAGCAGACGTCGTAGATGTTGCTGCTGCTGTCATCGCATCTGAAGAAGTTCTGATATTGAACCGCTCGAAGCCATCCTTAGATGGCGGAATGTAGACACCAAAGAACGACATCTTTGGCTGAATCTTTCGCTGCTTTACTTTTTGTTTTTCTATATGAAGTACAGCATAGTATATATATGTGACATTCTTCAGTATAGTTTTCTCTCTTCCCATTGACTTCCAATATAACACTATCAGGGGTGTCACAGAAATCGCTAACGCCCCAAAATCGCCCCAAACGCAAATGTAGGGTGTCACAGAAACCTCTTTTGACAGTTTTCAAAAGTTGCGAGTTTTGCTGCAACGTTTGCTTAATTTTGCGTCTACAGCAAATTATGTTGAAAAAAGAATGGTGTTGAAATAAACTTTGATTATTTTTGGATGGAATTGCATTCAAATAATGGCTGGCAATATTTGTGTTCATATATAATTTATTATTTTACGAAAACGCCTGTGAAAAAATTAAGCAAGCGTCGTTTTTGCTTAAATCACCCATAAGCAAGGCTGCCATCCTGCTGAAAACGGCAGAAACTAATTTTCGGACAAAACATTTGTGTTTCCAATTTTAGTTTGTTATATGCCCCAAGTAAGCACAAATTTTATGGATTACGACCTAATTTAAGAAAGTTTTTTAAATTGTGTGTACACAGATAAATTTAATGTAAACGTCGAAAAAATGCACCAAGTTGACGTCTCTGTTTTTATCTTGGCCAGCCAAAGAAGAAGAAGAAATGTAAACAGCTGAAAAAAATGCAATTGCAGTTGCCGCCCTTTTTAAAATGAATTGAAATTTTTGGATTTCTGATGGATATGGTTTCTAATATGATCGAATAAACTTAATTACATTTGCATTTGAATATGTGCATCGAATTTTAAATTATTTCACTTGTAATTGAAGATTTGTAAAAATGGAAATCGCTTGCTAAAAAGAAGCAAGACTCTAGATTGCGAAAAAGAATTGTGTAGAAAAGAGAATGTAGGCTTACAAACGCAATAGTTAGCAGTTATCGATGCATTGTATTCATCTTGTTGTATTTAATTCATTGTTCATAAATTTTTGGTTAATTTGCCAAAATTTGTTTACAGTTACAAATTTGAAGTAAATGTAAACAACAGGGTTGCCAAAGCAGCGACAATATTGCGCGCGATAGTAATTTTAAAAATTTTGGTGTTGCAGTATGTTAACTGTACCTCCAAAAAATAAGTAAATTTTTTCTTGTTGTATAACATTAGCAATAATTTTTGGTTTACGAAAAATGTATAACATTTTTAATTCCAAATGTTAGTATTTTTTTTTTTTGAATTGCACAACCCTATTGCACTTATCGACAATCGAAATACCGAAATAGCGGCGATCGAGTTAGCCGATGTGCCAACCGGTGGCTGTGGCTCCGAAAATGTTGCCGAAAATGAAACGTCGGAGATTTCCATGACACCAACGTTTGGTTTCGGCGTTTTACATTTCAAACGTCGCCAAAATCGCTAGCGTTTTCTGTGACACCCCTGTATTACAATTTTTTTGTCCAGTTTGGCATGTGGTTGCATCGCCTATGGCCGAGCAACTGATTGTTGCAAGGCACTTTTACTTGTGTATACCTTAAATTAGGTCTTTACAAATTTTTATACCCTTGCAAAAAGGGTATATTAATTTTGGTCAGAAGTGTGCAACGCATAGAAGGAGCCATCTCCGACCATATAAAGTATATATATTCTTGATCAGCATGACAAGACGAGTTCAAATCCGTTTGTCCGTCTGTCTGTCTGTCTGTCCGTCTGTCTGGATCAACAGCTTCTCCTCCTAGACCGCTATAGCTACAGAGCTGCAATTTTGCACGAAGTCCTGTATATACTGCAGGCATTGTATATCTCGGATTCATCTGGATCGGCCGACTATATCATATAGCTCCCATATGAACCGTCGGTCGAAAATAGAGTTTTAGATCAATAACTTCGTTGTTTTTCATCTGATTGTTATAAAACAAAACATTTGGCAGTTTACTATACATCTATACGTTCTTGCCAAATTTTATCAAGATCGGACTACTATATCATATAGCTCCCATAGGAACAATCGGACCAAATATAGTTTTGCTTCTAGGAACTTTTTTTTTTTCTATTGCATTCATCACCAAACTTAGTAAATAACATTTGCACATAATAAATTATGATTCTGCCAAATTTGATCAAAATCTGATTACTATATGATATAGCTGTCATACAAACAGATGGAAAAATTGCATGCTGCATCTCTACATAAACTACACATGCACATGTATGCGTGCCGTGCTATATGATATGTGATATGTAGATAAGGGTTTTTACACAAAAAGCCTTTCCATTTTGCGATCTTCATTTAGGGATTGAGTAACGCAAGAACTTGCAAGGGTATACAAACTTCGGCATGGTCGAAGTTAGCCCGGCCTTCTGGTTTATAATAATTATGGATCTCCTGTTGAGTCCGGTGACATAGATATACTTAATAAATAATTCAAAACAGAATAGATGTACTGTCTTTGGCTAATTAAAATTAGTTATTAAAAATATTTGCAGTCTTAATATATTATTTTGATTTTTACCTTATTAATTTTCCTTTTAGGTAGCGTGTTTATAGGTCGCATATGCTCTATTTTTGGTTTAAATTTTTAAAGCAGTGTTGATTAGTGGTGACAATACTGGTAAGTAGGGATAGTGGGATTTTGTTCCATCACTAATAGCAAAAATGTAAACAATGATTATTTTACGAACAATATTTAACAAAATAATTAATAATATTCTTATTATCTATTTGCAGGTTATCTGGAGTGTGGACATCAATGTTGCGATTTGGATCGGTCGTCAGGATGGAGTAGCAGGTGAGTATTGGAGCAGCAATCGCATTGTCGGTAAGTATGTGTATATTGTCGTGATGTCACAGGTGAGTTTTCAGTGTGGCATGTCGATGCATTGCCTATGGCCAATTAGGCCAATTAGGTCTTTACAAATTTTTTATATTAATTATGGATCTCGTTATGAGTCCAGTGATAAAAATATGTATACTTAATAAACTAATACAGAATTGAATAGATGTACAGTCTTTGATTGATTAACAAAAAAAAAAAATTACAAAAATTTTTAACAAAATAATTAATATTATTTTTTCCTTGTTTGCGGAATTCGACTAGTTCCTGCTTGGTGGGTGCGCGGAATGCTTGACGCTCAGGGTTAATTGACGACGACGCGGCTGCTGTAGTTGATGATGATGTTGTTGTTGTTGCTTTTACTGCTGCTGTTGCTGCTGACGATGATGGGGATGCTGCCGAAGGTGTTATAAGTGAGTCCTGTCTGCTCATGCTAATGGTGCTGTTGTTGTTGTTATTGTTATTGTTGGCAGTGTGTAATGAATGTGAAAAATTGGCTATCAAAGAGCATATGGAGGAGAGAGGCGACCCAGCTGAATTCCCACTAGTGGATGATGGGCTATACACCGATGGGTTCACAGCGTCACCGACGCCACTGTCAGTAGAGCTGCTGCCTCCGCCACTTCTCATACTGTTACTTGAAGAATTTGGGTTGGTCTTATTGGCCGTCTTGTTGTTGTATGACGATTTACCGAAACGTTTCAATGAATCGATGTTTTCGAAACCGAATTGGACATAGCTCTCCGCCTGCTCACGATTCGGAAATTCTCGCAGTCTTCGTTCTTTGTAGATACGCAGCACATCCAGGGCCTTGGATTTTTCCATGATGATAAGCCAAAGCGGCGAGTCCGGTGGATAATCTGGATCTTCGTATTTGTAGACGTTTGTCATCATATTATTTGTGCCAGCAGACGTCGTAGATGTTGCTGCTGCTGTCATCGCATCTGGAGAAGTTCTGATATTGAACCGCTATGGAACCTGCACATTTGGATGCCGTGCCCTCGAAGCCATCCTTAGATGGCGGAATGTAGACACCAAAGAACGACATCTTTGGCTGAATCTTTCGCTGCTTTACTTTTTGTTTTTCTATATGAAGTACAGCGTAGTATATAAATTAAGAATTCTCTTTTGTATTGATTTAAAAAAAATTAATTTTTATTGATCTTGTGATTACATTTATTTCTATGTTCACTGGAAGATTGCACAATACTTGGGAGTACTCCTGAGTTCAGAACTGAATCTAAGACTTTAGATGTAAATTAGTTAAGACTGAATTCTAGACTGACTTGACTGAAAGGGACTCTGTTATCATGAAGCCTTCTATTGTGGGCATCGGCGCTGGCAGCGAAGTTGTCAGGGTCCATGGTCCAATTTAGGCAAATGTTTTTCGGACATCGTGGGATTGTTTATGGGAATTTGTTTATGTCTGGTCTCCCAGAGCGGCAACGTTGGTTTTAAAAAGGGTGATGCAATGGTGAACCTGATCCTCCACTTCAAGTACGTTTAAGTACATTGCTGAGTCTGCATTCTCAGCTAGCGTGGGACACATTTTTTCGGGGATGGTTCATTTGGAGGCGTTCGAAGTGTCTTGTATCGGTTTGGGGTTGTGTAATAATAATTCAGTGATTAGAACAAAGGCGTGTGTTAACTATTAGAACAAAGGCGTCTGTTAACTCTCCCCCTCTTAAATGCGTACGTCCTCGGACGCAATAATAAATTGTACTGGTGCTGATTGTGATGTGTTGGTGGGTGATTTTGTGCATTATGTGAGGCGGAGAAATAATATTTTCTTACAACAGCATAACTAATTAGAATGGCTATGATTATTAATACTGTTAGTCCGCTAGACGAAGACCAAATGATTCTATGGGTGTGAATTTTTTCTATATTGTCCGTATTGTTTAGGTGGAGTTCTTTCATCATCTCGAGTGATAGCGTTTCCTGTGTGCTTTGCTTATCGGGTAAAAGTTGTAATAATGGAGGCAATACCTCGGCGGGTTGGCTCGATTTCGTGACATACCATGAATTTCCAATTTTTATTGTGGAATTATGTGTCTGGATCACGAAGGTTCCATCTAGTTTTAGTACCTCCTCGTTGATTTTAACTTCTCCTTGAAAGTCATTTAGTAGGATTATGCCTGGCAAGATTTCAGAGTGCGTTTTTATGTGTTGACTGTTGGTGGACGTGCATTGGGGTCGTTTTCTAGTTAAGTAAGCTCCTATACAATTACTATGATCTACCTCTACTAAATCTTCCAGTTTACAAATTGTTTTCGTGTTGTGTTTTTTACATTGGTTTCTTATTCCATAGTGATTATGTTTACATTTAAGAATATTATTATAATCAAGTTCTTCAATCATTTTCTTACGTTTAACAGGGATAGCTAACATGGTTTTACAATTTTGTTTGATGATCTGATGCTACTGATACTTCGGCAAATTCTATTAATTCTTCTACGTTAATGAAAATATCTGTTTCTGCTATTATTACAGGGATAGCTAACATGGTTTTACAAATTTTGTTTGATGATGCGAGGGATACTTATTATATAGAGTAAATTTTTACCATCTGATGCTACTGATACTTCGGCAAATTCTATTAATTCTTCTACGTTAATGAAAATATCTGTTTCTGCTATTATCCCGGTAATTATGTCAATTTCTGTTTCTGCCAAAATTAATGAATTTACTGTGTTTGTTTTCGCCCAATCAATGGCGTAAATGATGTTTGTGATTTCCTCACGCAGGAGGCTTAATTTATATTTTAAAATTTCTAGTTCTGTATCCTTCTCATCATCGTGTTCTTTATGTGTGTGAATGATTTGATTAGTAATTTTAATTATTTCATTGATTTTACTGCCAACTAATTCATTGATTACTACTTGTTTATTGTTGTGGAAAAGTTGTTGATTAATATTGTTAACTATAATTTGGTAATCATCGTGATCAGGACTACCTGCCAACCATTTCCAAGCGGTACCCAAAATATCTAGGGACCTTTTGGTCCTATTTTCCATTGGTTTTAACCTATGCAGTTTATTTTCCACTCTTATGATCTCATAATTTAGAAAAGGGAATAAAGGACTCGTTTTCGTGCCGTTGCGAACTATTTCGGTTAGGACTGATAATGCTAGCTCGTACTTTTCAATCCTTATCTCATGTATAATTTTAAAAGTTCCGTTCTGTCTGGCAGCAAATCCCGTATCCCATGTTATTATCCTAGACTTGGAGTAGTCTAGTATTGTAGTCTGCGCAAGGCAGAATGGCAGAAGTGGTATAAAAAATCTATAGCGAAATTCATATTTTAGGTGGTTTTTATGAACAATTCGTCCTGACATAGTTTTAATTTTTGTATTCAAATCCTGTCTTACTGTTTCTTTTTATACCCTTGCAAAAAGGGTATATTAATTTTGGTCAGAAGTGTGCAACGCATAGAAGGAGCCATCTCCGACCATATAAAGTATATATATTCTTGATCAGCATGACAAGACGAGTTCAAATCCGTTTGTCTGTCTGTCTGTCTGTCTGTCTGTCCGTCTGTCTGGATCAACAGCTTCTCCTCCTTGACCGCTATAGCCGACTATATCATATAGCTCCCATATGAACCGTCGGTCGAAAATAGAGTTTTAGATCAATAATTTCGTTGTTTTTCATCTGATTGTTATAAAACAAAACATTTGGCAGTTTACTATACATCTATACGTTCTTGCCAAATTTGATCAAGATCGGACTACTATATCATATAGCTCCCATAGGACCAATCGGACCAAATATAGTTTTGCTTCTAGGAACTTTTTTTTTTTCTATTGCATTCATCACCAAACTTAGTAAATAACATTTGCACATAATAAATTATAATTCTGCCAAATTTGATCAAAATCTGATTACTATATGATATAGCTGTCATACAAACAGATGGAAAAATTGCATGCTGCATCTCTACATACATGCACATGTATGCGTGCCGTGCTATATGATATGTGATATGTAGATAAGGGTTTTTACACAAAAAGCCTTTCCATTTCGCGATCTTCATTTAGGGATTGAGTAACGCAAGAACTTGCAAGGGTATACAAACTTCGGCATGGTCGAAGTTAACCCGGCCTTCTGGTTTATATTTAGAACCTAATCTTTTATTTATCTTAACGTAAACTGTATCTCCTGGGTCATAAATACGTATTTGGTTTTTCCTTTTATTATGATATCTCAAATCTGCCTGTTGTTTGTCCCCAATTCTCTCTCGTATATTTGTTCTTTCTTTTGCTAGATCCTCTGGTTTGTTAGCTAACTGAGTGGAAAAGAAACTTCAATCGGTTTCTTTTTAGTGGTACTATGGATAGACTTGTTATATTCTGCTATGGCTTTGAAGACTGAATCTTCAAATTCTACTGTTGTATCTTGATGCTTTAAGCATCTCATTATTTCTGTAAAGGTGGAATGAAATCTTTCAATTTGACCATTGCTTGCTTATTCAGTAGGAATTTAATAGAAGCGGAATTCAGAGCTTTCTCGTTATCCATAACGACAGTTTTCGTTACTCCAAACGCTATTAACAGCTTGCGCAAAGGAACCTTCAAATGCTCTGCGGCTTTGGAATTCACTAACTTTATATTTTGAAATGGTTTGCAAGTCTGACATTTGTTGACAATAGTGGTTATTCGTTTTTTCATGCTGGGAAAGAAGTATTTTGAAAGTATTTGTTCTTTGTTTTCTATAGCATTTCTATGGGCTCTAGTATGTTCTTTTATGATAATTTCTTCCTGTTCACCTTCATTTTGAAGGTATATTAAAGTCGCCAAAATGTATGTAACAGGGAGAAGGAAGCTTTTCCGACCCTATAAAGTATATATATTCTTGATCAGTATCAATAGCCGAGCGATTGAGACATGTCCGAATTGTTCATATCCACTATCACTATGTCGAAAGCGTTTATTGGTGTTTCGGTGAAAGTCATTGGAGTTTTTGTATGTGTCGTTGTTTTAGACACCTGGCATTTTTGACATTTACGTACGTACTCTTTTATATGACGTGTCATATTTTTCCAATAGTAATGTCTTTTGATTTTTGCAATCGTTCTTGTAATGCCATTATGACCTCCTTGAATTGGATCATCATGGTATGTAGACAGTATTTGTTGTATCTCTTTTTCGTTTCTTATATGGGTCACCGGTTGGAGTAGCGCTACTCGTAATGATTTTAAAATTTTATTGCCCATTTGTTTGAAAGTATCTATTGAAATTGATTCAAAGACCTTTTCACTCGGTGCCACTTTGAGTGGGCTGATGTTTAATATACCGGCCTCTTTTTCAAGCCTTTGGAAGAGCTGACCTAAGTCGAGAATTCCATTGGTATATAAGTCGCTAACTTCAATTCTTGCGATAACTTTATTTCCATGTTTAAAAAAACATTTAGATTATGTTATGCGCAAGGTCACTACTTTTCGTACTTCATCATTTGCAATGACTTGGTGTACGTTGGGCTTGGATACATTTAAATGATTTTGCCTCGGCAAAAGTTCATTGTTTTTAACTGTACAGTTTTTCTCTTGTCTACTTTGTCGCCTGGTAGTGACTTTCAGGACTTTATTTTGAATATCTTTGAAATCGTTTATTGTTATGCGGGAAAGTGCATCCGCAACAAAGTTATCCTTACCCTTTAGGTATTCTACTGTAAAATCGTATTCTTCTAGTTCCAGCCGCATGCGTGTTAACTTGGAACTTGGATTTGTCATTGAAAATAAGTAAGTTAATGGTCTGTGATCCGTTTTTACTATGAAATGTTTTCCATAAATATATGGCCTAAAATGTGTGATTGCCCAATGAATTGCTGTTAACTCTTGTTCTGTTGTACTTTTGTTTGTTTCGCCTTTTGTAAATGAACGTGATGCATAAGCTATTGGGAGTTGAATTCCACTATGGTTCTGAGTTAGAACCGCTCCACAAGCTTGTTTACTAGCATCAGTTATTATACAAAATTCTTTGCTAAAATCAGGATATTGGAGTAGTGTTGGATGCATAAGCTTTTCTTTAAGATGCAAAAATGCGTTTTGGCATTCGCTCGTCCATTCAAAAGGAACATTCTTTTTGCATAATCTAGTTATGTGTCGCGAATGGTCAGCGAAGTTTTCTATGAAGCGACGGTAGTAATTACAAAATGCTACGAATCGCCTCGCGCTATCTGCATCATGCGGAACCGGATAATTTTTTATGACATCGTATTTTTTGTCATCGGGCAGGACTCCTTTATCAGTGCATTTGTGACCTAGGAATGTCACTTCATGCATAAAAAATGAGCATTTTTCTGGATGCAACTTTAGGTTGTATCTCCTACATACGTTAAAAACATCAGTTAAGTTTTTAATCATATGTTTTTCGGAACATCCTATCACCATTAAGTCATCCATATAAAGGAATGCCTGCGAAGGTTCCAATCCTGAAAATGCTATTGTCATCATCCTCTGGAAAGAGTTTGGTGCTATTTTAAGGCCAAATGGCAATCGCGTGAAGCGATATGAGCCATTGCTTGTTGAAAAAGATGTTACGTTTCAATTTGGTGAAAACCGGACATTAGGTCGAGGCAGGAGAAGTATTTAGCTCGACCCAATTGGTCTAGAATGTCATCAATTCTGGGAAGCGGAAATTTATCGGATAATAATTTTTTGTTTATTTGACGATAGTCAATTACTAATCGCCATTTCTTTTCTTCTGAGTTAGATTTTTTCGGGACTAACAAGAGTGGGCTATTATATTCGGATACAGATGGTTCTACGATTTTATCATTTATCAATTTTCCTACTTGTTTTTGGATTTCTTCTACTTGGCTATGCGGACTTCTATAATTTTTGATATAAATTGGTTCATCATACTTTAGTCTTAATGTTTGCGTATAAAAATTATTTGTTGATATCGATTCGGTTTCTAGTCCGAATACGTCGCTATATTTGATACATAATTTTGTTAATTGTTCTTTAAATTGAGGTGGGAAATTTTTCTTTAAGGTGTTCAATACTGTTTCGCATCTGATGTGTTGAATGATGTGTTGATGATTGGGTTGAAGTCTAACTGGCAATTGAATTTTTTTATGAAGTCAATGCCAATTATTCCATCGCATGGTATTGCGAAATCGGGATCTACTAAATGGAATTCATGTGGAATTATGTATTTGGTTGTTTGAATTTCTATTGCTGTGGTGCCTTGGGATTGAATTATTCCTTGGCCTATGCCTTCAATGTTTATAATTTGATTGTCTTTGATATGATAGTTGTCTGAATTTATTTTTAGGAGTGATATATCTGCTCCCGTATCTACTAAAAATGTTAAGTTTGTGTTAGTTGCGTGATTTGTGAAGCAAACAAATATATTAAGACTAAGGTTGATAGTGTAAATTTTTAAGTTTATTGTGTGTTGCCTAAAGGGTTCTGGTGGTTTTCCGATGTATTTTGTAATATTCTGACATTACCAGTGTTATAACCTTGGTTGGAGTTTCCTCGGCCTCTTCCTCTATTCTGGCCTCGTCTTCCACCACGGTTATTATTATTATGGAAGTTGTTGTTATTGTTGCTGTTATTGTTATTGTTATAGTTATAGTTTCTGCCGCAATTATAACCTCGGCCTCCCCTATTGATGTAATTTGTACCTCGTCGATAGTATAGGACTGAATTACTTTGTCCTGTTATCTCCGTACAAGTGTTTACAAATGTGGACACAGAATCATCCATATTTGTGAAAATACCTCCCATCATGATGTTTTTAACCCTTTCTATTGTGCAATTTTTCTTCATTGCCTTTACTGCTGTTATGGTGCTATACTTGGTAGCAAGAGTCGGGGTCACACCATCGCTGATGTAGGCACCTTCAAGGTCCTTTGCTAATTTTTCCACCTCTTGGGTGTATTGGGTAGCAGTTTTGTTTCTTTGCTGGAGATTGAGAAGCTTAGCAGCTACTACTTCTATTGATTCTCCCTTCACTGTTGTTGACAAGTTAGTGATGATCTCAGCTATTGTCTGCTCAGTGGTTACCAAATTCCTAGCGTGTCCTTTTAATTTGGTTTTTATCAGGCTTATGGCTGTTTGCTCATGCTCGCCTTTTAGTGTGTTTACTAGATTCAATGAATCTAGGAAACTTTGCAAATTTTCGGGATTACCGTCATAGTCTGATATGAGACTTGAGGCCAGCTTTAGAAAATCCACAACTGTTAGTGTCATTTTTGTAGCGATTATTTCTTCGAACAATGTTTCAATGTCACTATCTTGTTCAATGTCGGCTGTTGGCTTTGACTCGTTTAGCTCGCTTAGTTGATCTACATCGAACTCGGCTAAAGCTAATAGTTCTTCTGGTACTTGTATTTCCAGACTTCTTCTCGTGCTTATTTTTTTCAACCTTTCATTTAAGGATTGTATTAAATTGTAGCACTGTGTTTTGTGAACGAGAGTAAGCTTGTCGTCGACCAATTGAATTTTCAAAACAATATTATTGTATTGTTCGATCAGGTTATTTATATGTAATGTTAGGGTTTCTACTCTAATAACTGTATCTTTATTGATGCAGTTATATGATTTTATAAATTTGTCCTTGGAATTATTGAGATTTCTTACTAAACTATTCCATTCCATATTTTAGAATGTAAAAATGTGTTTTTTTTTTTTTTTTAGATTTTGTCTAAATCTATGCCTCTACTCTGGTACCTTTTTTTAATGCATCTATTATGCAATTTATAGAGTTTTGTAAGGGAGTTTGCTAATAGCAACACTACTATTATTACTAATAAAACTGTTATAAATTTTAAATCGATTGAAGATGTCTCGACTGTATTTATAACATTAGCGGTTGAATCCGCTACCTTGGACTCATGGTCCAACATGCTAACTATTTTTTCACTATTTTCTTCTATACTAACTATCTTTGATATGGAGTTAGACTCCATACATTTAATAAAAGTTTCATGTTTTTGTTTTTAAAAAATTGTTAGTTTTTACTTTTATATTTCTTTTTTTTTTTAATTTTATGCAAATGATAATTAATATTTTTTTTGATTTTTAAAATTTTGAAAATCTCAACTGTTTAAACAGTGAGCCAGAGATGAATTTTTTTATGCTTCAACTGTGTCATACAGTGAGCCAGAGAAAAGGAAGAGAATTATAGAACATGCGATAGACTTACATATGTTTTACAAATTTAATTAAATCTATATCTACCGCATGTGTTAGTACAAGTCTAGTGTTTTTGGGTTAGTATTTTTAAACAGCGGTTTCCCGCATAGATTTTGTTATCAATAATTAAAATTAAGGGCAAATTGGGGCTACTGTAATTATACAGCCCGTTTGCTTTACTTCGCACCCTGGCGAAGTTGTTGGCTTATTTGCTGTAGACGCTCTATGTAGCGTTGTCGGTCTTCTGGATGCTTTGTGGCCTCTATCATATCTTTTATTAATTTCCTCTGTTGAAGTAACTTCACCCGACGGCCACTCCTTTTGTGTTTCCTTGCTTCGGTCTTCTTTTTGTTTCTTGCTCGGTACTCCTCTATTGTCAGAGGGCGAGGTCCATCGCTGGGGCACGCCTCGAGTGCTTCTTCGAGTGTTGGCGCGTCCCTTTGCACGACAGGTGCAGAATTTCCAAATCCAGTGTCACTCATATGTGTAGTGGAAACTGCAATCTTCCGTTGCGAGTGTTTGTGGTTGTGCCGTTCTACTTACAGTGTTCTTGCTCATTGGCTAACACTACTGTAGCAAACGACGCATTAATTCAATGAATTTTGAGAATCCCATCTATGGTAAGACCACAACCTCATCGGATCAGGATCACTTCAGTTTGCGCAAGAATCTGCTGGCACGTGTCTTGAGCAGTTAAAATTTTTTTTTTTTTTAAATTGTTTTATTAATTATTTAATTTTTTGTTAAAAATTTTTATCCATGTCCTGTCACGGTCGCCATGAGGTAATGACCGGGTTCCACAGGTTCTTGTACGAATAATTAAACAGCGGCACGTCTGTGCCCTTTGTTGTGAGTTTTGCGAATAATCTTGTTTTATTTCATTTCATTTGTTCTTAGCATATATTCTTATGCTGCCGTTGGACGGCAGCTACAAATGGAAGGGGGGGGGTGCGGAACGAGTGTACTCACATAGTTGGACGCTCACAGTCTGGGCGGCCAAAGTGCTGACTCAGCGGTCACACGCTTTCTTAGCCCTAGCTCATATTACGCATATGCATAATCAGTATGTATGTATGTGCATGCCTGTGCATACATATATACAAACAATTGATGATTGTTTATACTTGCAACAAAGTGTTACAAGTTGAGCTGTACTTTAATGAATGAATGATAGGCGACTATGTGAATACACTACAATTATTTGTTTTCTTCTTTGTTTAGGTACGCATTGCAGGACGGCAGGACTAGAGGCCGGATCAGGTGAGTGGAGTCGTCAACTAGTGTGGTAGTCATCTTCGTCTTATTAATTTGCAGGTACTGAGGAGAAGCTTTGGCCAATTGGGACCAAATTGGACGGCCAGGACGAAAAAGGACTAGGATGTCCTGAGACATCTAGGAATCGTTTTGTGGCCGCCAAACGTGTAGTAGAGGCCATTCCGGGTGAGAAAATTTGGTAAAGTCCAAGGAAGTGGCAATGTTTTTTTCTCTTCTTCTTCCTTCTCTTTTTTAATTGCAGGCCAATAGCAGGAGTAGGTGCAGTCCAGATGTGTTGCATCGATGCGTAGTGACTGCATGGTGAATTGGAGGTGAGGCCAGGTTGACCAGAGAAACCCACTTAAGGGACGAAAAGTACATAGGGTGTCCTGATGCGTCTGGTTTTCACTTTGTGGCCGTCCGATGTGTAGTGGAGGCCATTGTGAAAAGTCCAAGGAAGTGGCACAGTTTTTTTTTCTTCCTCTTCGTGTATTGTACTATGGAGCAATGTATTGGCAGGTGAGCCTTCTGCAAAATATGTTTTCCCTCTGTTGTTTTTCTTCCCCCTTTGGCCGAACAAACAACTTTTTCAAAGGCCTTTTTTTTGTGTATACCTTAAATTACTTTACAAATTTTGTAAAGTAATATGGATCTCGTTATGAGTCGATATAAAATACTTAATAAACTAATACAGATTTGAATAGATGTACAGTCTTTGATTGATTAATGCTAGTTATTAGAAGTATTTACAATGTTAATATATTATTTTGATTTTTCCCTTATTAATTTTCTTTTAGGTTGGATATTTAAAGGTCGCATATGCCCTATTTTTGATTTAAATTTTTAAAGCAGTGTTGATTAGTGGTGACAATACTGGTAAGTAGGGATAGTGGGATTTTGTTCCATCAGTAATAGCAAAAAGTAAACATTTATAGTTTTACAAAAAAAATATTTTAACAAAATAATTAATATTATTTTATTTCCTTGTTTTTTAAAAAATTTTGGGATCTTAGTTTTAGGACTACTTCGTCTGCTTTTTTTTTTAATGGTAAAGGGTGCGCGGAATGCTTGACGCCTCAGTAATAGAAAAAGTTAACATTGATAGTACAAAATAAAAAAATTAAAATTTTCTTTTTGCTGTAGTTGATGATGATGTTGTTGTTGTTGCTTTTACTGCCTGTTGCTGCTGACGATGATGGGGATGCTGCCGAAGGTGTTATAAGTGAGTCCTGTCTGCTCATGCTAATGGTGCTGTTGTTGTTGTTATTGTTATTGTTGGCAGTGGGTAATGAATGTGAAAAATTGGCTATAAAAGAGCATATGGAGGAGAGAGGCGACCCAGCTGAATTCCCACTAGTGGATGATGGGCTATACACCGATGGGTTCACAGCGTCACCGACGCCACTGTCAGTAGAGCTGCTGCCTCCGCCACTTCTCATACTGTTACTTGAAGAATTTGGGTTGGTCTTATTGGCCGTCTTGTTGTTGGATGACGATTTACCGAAACGTTTCAATGAATCGATGCTTTCGAAACCGAATTGGACATAGCTCTCCGCCTGCTCACGATTCGGAAATTCTCGCAGTCTTCCCTCTTTGTAGATACGCAGCACATCCAGGGCCTTGGATTTTTCCATGAAGATAAGCCAAAGAGGCGAGTCCGGTGGATATTCTGGATCTTCGTATTTGTAGTCGTTTGTCATCATCGCATCTGGAGAAGTTCTGATATTGAACCGCTATGGAACCTGCACATTTGGATGCCGTGCCCTCGAAGACATTCTTAGATGGCGGAATGTAGGCACCAAAGAACGACATCTTTGGCTGAATCTTTCGCTGCTTTACTTTTTGTTTTTCTATATGAAGTACAGCGTAGTATATATATGTGACATTCTTCAGTATAGTTTTCTCTCTTCCTATTGACTTCCAATATAACACTATTACAATTTTTTTTTCAGTTTGGCATGTCGATGCATCGCCTGGCCGACACTACTTTACCTTAAATTAGGTCTTTACAAATTTTTTATAATAATTATGGATCTCCTGTTGAGTCCGGTGACATAGATATACTTAATAAATTATACAAAACAGAATAGATGTACAGTCTTTGGATAATTATAATTAGTTATTAAAAATATTTGCAGTCTTAATATATTATTTTGATTTTTCCCTTATTAATTTTCTTTTTCTTTTTAGGTAGCGTGTTTATAGGTCGCATATGCTCTATTTTTGGTTTAAATTTTTAAAGCAGTGTTGATTAGTGGTGACAATACTGGTAAGTAGGGATAGTGGGATTTTGTTCCATCACTAATAGCAAAAATGTAAACAATGATAATTTATACGAACAATATTTAACAAAATAATTAATAATATGCTTATTATCTATTTGCAGGTTATCTGGAGTGTGGACATCAATGTTGCGATTTGGATCGGTCGTCAGGATGGAGTAGCAGGTGAGTATTGGAGCAGCAATCGCATTGTCGGTAAGTATGTGTATATTAAAGTCGTGATGTTCTGGACAGGTGAGTTTTCAGTCTGGCATGTCGATGCATTGCCCTATGCCTGCCGAGCCCAACTTGATCGTTGCAAGGCACTTTTATTTGTGTATACCTTTACTTAGGTCTTTACAAGTATAGGTAATAAGAAAGGAGCTCATAATGAGTCCTACAAAAACATAAATACACTTAATTAGAAATTACAAATTTAAACAGTATAACAGAATTTGGTTGAGTAAAAATTTAAATATATAATAAAAAATATAAGATAATTTCTTTTAGTTTGAATTTTCCTGCTTACTAGTTTCTTTTTTAACAGTATAACAGAATTTGGTTGAGTAAAGTTAAGTGTTAAATATATATAAAATATTTATATAGTATAATGTCTTTTAGTTTGAATTTTCCCGCTTATTAGTTTTCTTTTTTTTCACGTTTTAAGGTGTTTGGTGGTCGCATATGCCCTATTTTTTGGCTCCCATTATTAATTTGCAGGTTTGATTTTTAGTTGGGCTCGACAAATACTGGTAAGTAGGGATAGTGGGGTCCCATCACTAGTATCAAAATGTAAAGAAGTGACAATTTAAAAGAAATTTTTAGTAAATTAATTAATTATATGCTTATTATCTACTTGCAGGCCATTTGGAGTCTGGACATCGGTATTGCGAGTTGGATCGGTCGTCAGGATGGAGCAGCAGGTAAGTATTTGAGTAGCAATCGCATTGTCGGTAAGTATGTGGATATTGGCGTGACGTCACAGGTGAGTAATTTCCAGAGCTTTATTATTAATTGTTTTCTTCTTTGTTTAGGTACGCATTGTGGATGGCAGGACTAGAGGCCGGATCAGGTGAGTAGAGTCGTCAAGTAGTGTGGTAGTCATCTTCGTCTTATTAATTTGCAGGTACTGAGGAGAAGCTTTGGCCAATTGGGACCAAATTGGACGGCCAGGACGAAAAAGGACTAGGATGTCCTGAGACATCTAGGAATCGTTTTGTGGCCGCCAAACGTGTAGTAGAGGCCATTCCGGGTGAGAAAATTTGGTAAAGTCCAAGGAAGTGGCAATGTTTTTTTTCTCTTCTTCCTTCTCTTTTTTAATTGCAGGCCAATAGCAGGAGTAGGTGCAGTCCAGATGTGTTGCATCGAGGCGTAGTGACTGCATGCTGAAATGGAGGCGAGGCCAGGTTGACCAGAGAAACCCACTCAAAGGACGAAAAGGACATAGGGTGTCCTGATGCGTCTGGTTTTCACTTTGTGGCCGTCCGATGTGTAGTGGAGGCCATTGGAGGAGAAAAATTTGTGAAAAGTCCAAGGAAGTGGCACAGTTTTTTTTCTTCCTCTTCTTCGTGTATTGTACTATGGAGCAATGTATTGGCAGGTGAGCCTTCTGAAAAAAATGTTTTTTTCTTTACAAATTTTTTATAGTAATATGGATCTCGTTATGAGTCCAGTGATATAAATATACTTAATAAACTAATACAGATTTGAATAGATGTACAGTCTTTGATTGATTAATGCTAGTTATTAGAAGTATTTACAATGTTAATATATTATTTTGATTTTTCCCTTATTAATTTTCTTTTAGGTAGGATATTCAAAGGTCGCATATGCCCTTTTTTTGATTTAAATTTTTAAAGCAGTGTTGATTAGTGGTGACAATACTGGTAAGTATGGATAGTGGGATTTTGGTTTTTTTTCGGATTGGCATGTCTAACCATCGCCCATAGCCAAGCAACTGATCGTTGCAAGGTATTTTTATTTGTTTTTACCTTAAGTTAGGTCTTTAGAAATTTTTGAATTAAGGAAGGAGCTCAGATTGAGTCCTACAAAAAAAAACATAAATACACTTAATAGATATTTACAAAATGAAATAGATTCTACATATTTTAACTTTAAAATTAATATAAAATATTAAAATAATTATTTTAAAAATAAAAATTGTCAAATTAATTAAAGGGATTTTTATCATTTTAGTTTTTAGGGTATTTTTGTCGTCGCATATGCCCTATTTTTGTTTCAGATTTTGAAAGCAGTGTTGATTAGTGGTGACAATACTGGTAATTAGGGATAGTGGGATTTTGTTCCATCACTAATAGCAAAAAGTATACATTGATAGTTTTACAAAAATTTTTAACAAAATAATTAATAATAATTTTTCCTTGTTTTTCGGAATTCGACTAGTTCCTGCTTGGTGGGTGCGCGGAATGCTTGACGCCCAGGGTTAATTGACGACGACGCGGCTGCTGTAGTTGATGATGATGTTGTTGTTGTTGCTTTTACTGCTGCTGTTGCTGCTGACGATGATGGGGATGCTGCCGAAGGTGTTATAAGTGAGTCCTGTCTGCTCATGCTAATGGTGCTGTTGTTGTTGTTATTGTTATTGTTGGCAGTGGGTAATAAATGTGAAAAATTGGCTATAAAAGAGCATATGGAGGAGAGAGGCAACCCAGCTGAATTCCCACTAGTGGATGATGGGCTATACACCGATGGGTTCACAGCGTCACCGACGCCACTGTCAGTAGAGCTGCTGCCTCCGCCACTTCTCATACTGTTACTTGAAGAATTTGGGTTGGTCTTAATGGCCGTCTTGTTGTTGGATGACGATTTACCGAAACGTTTCAATGACTCGATGCTTTCGAAACCGAATTGGACATAGCTCTCCGCCTGCTCACGATTCGGAAATTCTCGCAGTCTTCCCTCTTTGTAGATACGCAGCACATCCAGGGCCTGGGATTTTTCCATGAAGATAAGCCAAAGCGCCGAGTCCGGTGGTTATTCTGTTTCTTCGTATTTGTAGTCGATTGTCATCATATCATTTGTGCCAGCAGACGTCGTAGATGTTGCTGCTGCTGTCATCGCATCTGGAGAAGTTCTGATATTGAACCGCTATGGAACCTGCACATTTGGATGCCGTGCCCTCGAAGACATTCTTAGATGGCGGAATGTAGACACCAAAGAACGACATCTTTGGCTGAATCTTTCGCTGCTTTACTTTTTGTTTTTCTATATGAAGTACAGCGTAGTATATATATGTGACATTCTTCAGTATAGTTTTCTCTCTTCCTATTGACTTCCAATATAACACTATTACAATTTTTTTTTCAGTTTGGCATGTCGATGCATCGCCTACCTTAAATTAGGTCTTTACAAATTTTTTATAATAATTATGGATCTCCTGTTGAGTCCGGTGACATAGATATACTTAATAAATTATACAAAACAGAATAGATGTACAGTCTTTGGATAATTATAATTAGTTATTAAAAATATTTGCAGTCTTAATATATTATTTTGATTTTTCCCTTATTAATTTTCTTTTTCTTTTTAGGTAGCGTGTTTATAGGTCGCATATGCTCTATTTTTGGTTTAAATTTTTAAAGCAGTGTTGATTAGTGGTGACAATACTGGTAAGTAGGGATAGTGGGATTTTGTTCCATCACTAATAGCAAAAATGTAAACAATGATAATTTTACGAACAATATTTAACAAAATAATTAATAATATGCTTATTATCTATTTGCAGGTTATCTGGAGTGTGGACATCAATGTTGCGATTTGGATCGGTCGTCAGGATGGAGTAGTATTGGTGAGTATTGGAGCAGCAATCGCATTATCGGTAAGTATGTGTATATTTTCGTGATGTCACAGGTGAGTTTTCAGTCTGGCATGTCGATGCATTGCCTATGGCCGAGCAACTGATCGTTGCAAGGCACTTTTATTTGTGTATACCTTAACTTAGGTCTTTACAAATATAGGTAATAAGAAAGGAGCTCATAATGAGTCCTACAAAAACATAAATACACTTAATTAGAAATTACAAATTTAAACAGTATAACAGAATTTGGTTGAGTAAAGTTAAGTGTTAAATATATATAAAATATTTATATAGTATAATTTCTTTTAGTTTGAATTTTCCTGCTTACTAGTTTTCTTTTTTTTCACGTTTTAGGGTGTTTGGTGGTCGCATATGCCCTATTTTTTGGCTCCCATTATTAATTTGCAGGGTTGATTTTTAGTTGGGCTCGACAAATACTGGTAAGTAGGGAGAGTGGGATCTTGTCCCATCACTAGTATCAAAATGTAAAGAAGTGACAATTTAACAGAAATTTTTAGTAAATTAATTAATAATATGCTTATTATCTATTTGCAGGAGTCTGGACATCGGTATTGCGAGTTGGATCGGTCGTCAGGATGGCGCAGCAGTAAGTATTTGAGTAGCAATCGCATTGTCGGTAAGTATGTGGATATTGGCGTGACGTCACAGGTGAGTAATTTTCAGAGCTTTATTATTAATTGTTTTCTTCTTTGTTTAGGTACGCATTGTGGATGGCAGGACTAGAGGCCGGATCAGGTGAGTAGAGTCGTCAACTAGTGTGGTAGTCATCTTCGTCTTATTAATTTGCAGGTACTGAGGAGAAGCTTTGGCCAATTCGGACCAAATTGGACGGCCAGGACGAAAAAGGACTAGGATGTCCTGAGACATCTAGGAATCGTTTTGTGGCCGCCAAACGTGTATTAGAGGCCATTCCGGGTGAGAAAATTTGGTAAAGTCCAAGGAAGTGGCAATGTTTTTTTCTCTTCTTCTTCCTTCTCTTTTTTAATTGCAGGCCAATAGCAGGAGTAGGTGCAGTCCAGATGTGTTGCATCGATGCGTAGTGACTGCATGCTGAATTGGAGGTGATGCCAGGTTGACCAGAGAAACCCAGTGTAAAGGCAGGTGAGCCTGGTTTAAAATATGTTTTCAGTCTGGCATGTCGAGGAGCTCGCCGAGAAGGCCAAGGAAGTGCACTAACTTTTTTCTTGCAAGGCACTTTTATTATGATGTATTGAGGTACCTTAAATTAGGTCTTTACAAATTTTTTATAGTAATTATGGATCTCGTTATGAGTCCAGTGATATAAATATACTTAATAAACTAATACAGATTTGAATAGATGTACAATCTTTGATTGATTTGTTGAAGATCGGTTTATTTGCGTAAATTAAAAGTTTATTTCATTTGTGTTTGTCTGAGCACAACCGGAACAGGAAGCCACAAAATAATAGTTAATAATGGTTAATCGATACATAGAGGCTTATGACTATTGATAGAACCAGGGGCTCAAACTCTTAAAAGCTGAACAGGGCTACAAACAGAAACATAAGGTATTTTCAACACCCTTCCTGAATATGATTCTGTATGCCAATTACAATTTCTTAGTTAACTTAAATTCAATAATTTGACACAATGATAATGCTTCTGCTTAGACAAATTTTTCGTAAGTATATCAGCTGCCATTTCCTTAGTTGATATATAATCCAATTCGATTTCGCCACTCGTGATAACTTCTCGAACGAAATGATGTCTGATATCAATGTGCTTTGATCTTGCATGAAACATAGGATTTTTGGCCAAGGCTTGAGATCTCAAATTATCTCCAAACAATTTTGTAGATGTTGCAGCATCACCGCAACCGATCTCGATCAGCAATCGTCTCAAATACAATGCCTCATCCGTCGCTGAGGACATGGCCATATATTCGGCTTCCGTGCTGCTCAAAGCAACGCAGCACTGTTTTTCTGACTTCCAAGAAATAGGACCTCCTGCAGCTTTAGATCCATAGTTGCTGCCAAATACCTCATGACATGTTTCACTCTTGCAACATGTTCACTGTGAGGTTCCTTGTTTCTTTGCGCCAATTTAATTACTGAATGGTAAATGTCGGGTCTGGATGTTAATGCAAGGCACATCAATTCTCCGATTTTTGACTGGTACATGGTCACATCCTGAATGACGCATCTCCCGTTAGTGCACGTCACTTGGAAACCAGCATCCAATGGCGTAGCTGCGGTACGACACACTTGCATGTTATTCCTCTCAAGCATGTCCTTTATATACTGCGCTTGATTCATGACAATACTGCCTGTATCGCCATCTCGGTCCACTTGCATTCCCAAGAACTCACGCAACGGACCCTTATCGACGCATTCAAACTCTATCGCAATCTTCGCCTTGATTGCGATGAGATCTTCCATCTTTTGGCAAGCTATAAGTAAATCATCAACGTAGATTAATACCAAACAGAGTCTACCTTTAATATCCTGCTGATAAAGAGACGGTTCGCTCTTGCAAGGAGTAAATCCAAGATCGCATAGCGCTGCATTCAACTTGGCATTCATTTTAAACCGTAGATCGCCTTATTTATTCTCAACACCTGTTGTGAGTTAGCTTTGTCCACATATCCCTGAGGCTGCCTCATGTAGACGACTTCATTTAATTCACTGTTGAGATAGGCTGTGCAGACATCCATTTGATGCAAACACAATTTCAGCGCAGCTGCCAGAGCTAAAATTAGCCCTATGACGCCAAATGTTTGTGAGCATCCCTTGGCCACCAGGCGGGATTTGTACCGCTCCACGCTTCCATCACCATTTCGTTTGATTGTATACACCCACTTGGAACAAATCGCTTTTTGTCCCTTGGGTAAATCTGCCAGTGTCCATGTATTATTTGTCATCAGAGCCTCATACTCTTTCTTCATAGCTGTCTCCCAATATGAAGATTGGTTGCCCTTCATTGCTTGCTCGTATGTCTGTGGCAAATCTAGTTCCTTTACATGTAACTTGTTTACACGATTATGCATTTTCCTTGGACGCACTGGCTTGCCAGTTCGTACCAAACGTGGCCTTCCTGGTCCGATCTGTCCTTCTTTCAGTATCACTCGATCTGAATCATGGTTGTATGGCTGCTCCATTTCCTGATCGCTTAGCTCCATTTGCACACCATCAGACTCTTCGGCGCTAGCAAATTCCTCAGTCTGTAGATCATCATCGCTCGATTCGTCCTTTTGCATCCAGTGCAACTGCTATTGATCCAAAAATGCGCATACCCTGGACGTTGGGTTTTCTGCTGCTCCATGCCTCATAAGGCGTCATGCCACCTAAGGCTGATGTTGGTTATCTGTTCCGGATGTAACAGGCAGTCATTACCGCCTCAGCCCAAAGAGACTTGCCCATATCCGCATGTGAAAGCAAATTTCCGTCCGGTTCGCCCGTTCTGCCACTTCACTCTGTTGGGGGATGTATGGAACTGTCAGCTGAGACACAATTCCATTAATTTTTAAATACGAATCAAAACGCTTGTTGATATATTCTTTGCCGTTGTCACTTCTTATTGCCTTCAGCTTACGTCTAGACTGTCGCTCAGCCATCTTCTTGAATTCCACGAATTTCTTCATCCTTTGATTTAAGGCAATATACGAATATTCGCCTCGACATGTCGTCTATGAATGCAACATTTCAAGATGATGTTGAGCTCTATGCTCGGTCGCCGCCGGGAAAGGTTGAGTGTGGATCTTGCACTTCATGCAAGTCACACATGACGTTTCTTTAGAAAAATCCACATTTTCCATGCCACACACCATTCTGCATTTGACAAGATTCATTAAACTTGAATAATTCAAATGACCATATTTGTGCCAAATTTCAGCACTTATTTGTTTGGCTCCAAAACAGCGACTACGATCCTCCTCAAACACGTACATACTGTTTTTGTGGGGCGCTTTTAATACTATCTCTCCGTCTTGACGAATTGTAGCAAAATCTTTTCCGAACACGGCAGTGCATCCTCCCTCGATCGCTCGGTGAACCGACATAAAATTTGTATCCAGTCCTGGTATATGCAGAACATTCTCCAGCTTCAGTTCACAATAACCTGTCTGCACTACGACGTCACCTCTGCCAACTGTCCTCATGGTGTTGCTGTCGGCCAATAAAACATCTTCCACATGACTAACATAGTGGGTGAATAGACTGCGCATGCAACATAAATGAGCCGTTGCTCCAGAGTCCACACACCAGCTTGAAGCACCCAGATCGCCTGTCTGCGCCTACCATTGTGTACGATCGTTGTTGTGACTGCCGATTCATCTGTGGCTTTTCTTTGGTCTTTGGACAATCTCTCTTAAAATGCCCACGCTGTACACAACTGAAGCACTCTATATCTGCCAGCTCTTTCTTTTTGCGAGAAAAGATAATATTGACTTCCGCAAGTTTGTCCATTGTAGAGATAAATGTATTGACGTATTCAGTCATTTTGTCATTTCCTGTCAGCCGTAACCCAAGCAACTTTTTATATAGCGACACCTTTCTGACAGGTCCGCTTGGCTCATGCATTTCCTTGAGCCTATTCCACGCACCCTTTGCTGTTACACAATTCTTGAGGTAACACAATTGAGACGGCCTCACACTCAGCGTTATTGTGGCCAACGCTTTCTGATTTAGAACATCCCACTCCCCGGGATTCTCGGTAGGTCTCGTATTGATCACTGCGTTCCTTAACTCTGCATGGATCAACACGCTGCGCATTTGGATTGACCAGGAATCATAATTTCCCTCCTCCAACTTTTCAATTTGCTAAAAAGAACCCATTTTTACCACGTGCCTTATGCCGTGTATCTCTCCACACAATTCTTTTCGCAATCGGCGAAATATCCACATAAACTTGTAACTCAAAACCTCTTGCCCACACTCGCGTGTATCTGGGCCCATAACCTGTTGAAGATCGGTTTATTTGCGTAAATTAAAAGTTTATTTCATTTGTGTTTGTCTGAACACAACCGGAACGGGAAGCCACAAAATTCAGAGAGAGTTAATAATGGTTAATCGATACATAGAGGCTTATGACTATTGATAGAACCAGGGGCTCAAACTCTTAAAAGCTAAACAGGGCTACAAACAGAAACATAAGGTATTTTCAACATAAATAATGCTAGTTATTAGAAGTATTTACAATGTTAATATATTTTTTTGATTTTTCCCTTATTAATTTTCTTTTAGGTAGGATATTCAAAGGTCGCATATGCCCTATTTTTGATTTAAATTTTTAAAGCAGTGTTGATTAGTAGTGACAATACTGGTAAGTAGGAATAGTGGGATTTTGTTTTTTTTCGGTTTGGCATGTCTAACCATCGCCCATAGCCAAGCAACTGATCGTTGCAAGGCATTTTTATTTGTTTTTACCTTGTGTTAGGTCTTTACAAATTTTTGAATTAAGAAAGAAGCTCAAATTGAGTCCTACAAAAAAACAACATAAATACACTTAATAGATATTTACAAAATTAAACAGATTATACATATTTTAACTTAATTAACATAAATTATTAAAATGATTTTTTAAAATATAAATTGTTATTATTATTTTTAATAAAGAGGGAAAAATTGTCAAATTAATTAAGGGGATTTTTATCATTTTAGTTTTTAGGGTATTTTCGTCGTCGAATATGCCCTATTTTTGTTTCACATTTTTAAAGCAGTGTTGATTAGTGGTGACAATACTGGTAAGTAGGGATAGTGGGATTTTGTTCCATCACTAATAGCAAAAATGTAAACAATGATAATTTTACGAACAATAAACAAAATAATTAATAATATGCTTATCTTCTATTTTCAGGTTATCTGGAGTGTGGACATCAATGTTGCGATTTGGATCGGTCGTCAGGATGGAGTAGCAGGTGAGTATTGGAGCAGCAATCGCATTGTCGGTAAGTATGTGTATATTGTCGTGATGTCACAGGTGAGTTTTCAGTCTGGCATGTCGATGCATTGCCTATGGCCGAGCAACTGATCGTTACAAGGCACTTTTATTTGTGTATACCTTAACTTAGGTCTTTACAAATATAGGTAATAAGAAAGGAGCTCATAATGAGTCCTACAGAAACATAAATACACTTAATTAGAAATTACAAATTTAAACAGTATAACAGAATTTGGTTGAGTAAAGTTAAGTGTTAAATATATATAAAATATTTATATGGTATAATTTCTTTTAGTTTGAATTTTCCTGCTTACTAGTTTTCTTTTTTTTTCACGTTTTAGGGTCTTTGGTGGTCGCATATGCCCTATTTTTTGGCTCCCATTATTAATTTACAGGGTTGATTTTTAGTTGGGCTCGACAAATACTGGTAAGTAGGGAGAGTGGGATCTTGTCCCATCACTAGTATCAAAATGTAAAGAAGTGACAATTTAACAGAAATTTTTAGTAAATTAATTAATAATATGGTTATTATCTATTTGCAGGAGTCTGGACATCGGTATTGCGAGTTGGATCGGTCGTCAGGATGGCGCAGCAGTAAGTATTTGAGTAGCAATCGCATTGTCGGTAAGTATGTGGATATTGGCGTGACGTCACAGGTGAGTAATTTTCAGAGCTTTATTATTATTTGTTTTCTTCTTTGTTTAGGTACGCATTGTGGATGGCAGGACTAGAGGCCGGATCAGGTGAGTAGAGTCGTCAACTAGTGTGGTAGTCATCTTCGACTTATTAATTTGCAGGTACTGAGGAGAAGCTTTTTTCTTCTTCTTCCTTCTCTTTTTTAATTGCAGGCCAATAGCAGGAGTAGGTGCAGTCCAGATGTGTTGCATCGATGCGTAGTGACTGCATGCTGAATTGGAGGTGAGGCCAGGTTGTCCAGAGAAACCCAGTGTATTGGCAGGTGAGCCTTCTGAAAAAAATGTTTTCAGTCTGGCATGTCGATGGCTCGCCTATGGCCGAGCAACTAACTATTGCAAGGCACTTTTGTTTGTGTATACCTTAAATTAGGTCTTTACAAATTTTGTATAGTAATTATGGATCTCGTTATGAGTCCAGTGATATAAATATACTTAATAAACTAATACAGATTTGAATAGATGTACTGTCTTTAATTGATTAATGCTAGTTATTAGAAGTATTTACAATGTTAATATATTATTTTTCATAAAGGCAACTGAACAGCGAGGATCCGGGTTCGAATCCCAGGCTAGTGTATGGATGTAGTTATCGTCTAAGCCGATGGCCATAGTTGCTAGTGCTTCTAAAAATTGTTAGGTTGATAGTTTACAACTATATCCTAAATTAAAATAAATAAAAATTAATATATTATTTTGATTTTTCCCTTATTAATTTTCTTTTAGGTAGTATATTCAAAGGTCGCCCTATTTTTGATTTAAATTTTTAAAGCAGTGTTGATTAGTGGTGACAATACTGGTAAGTAGGTATAGTGGGATTTGGTTTTTTTTCGGTTTGGCATGTCTAACCATCGCCCATAGCCAAGCAACTGATCGTTGCAAGGCATTTTTTTTTTGTTTTTACCTTATGTTAGGTCTTTACAAATTTTTAAATTAAGAAAGGAGCTCAGATTGAGTCCTACAAAAAAAAAACATAAATACACTTAATAGATATTTACAAAATTAAACAGATTATACATATTTTAACTTAAGTAACATAAGTTATTAACATGATTTTTTAAAATATAAATTGTTATTATTTTTTAATAGGGAAAAATTGTCAAATTAATTAAAGGGACTTTTATCATTTTAGTTTTTAGGGTATTTTTGTCGTCGCATATGCCCTATTTTTGTTTCAGATTTTTAAAGCAGTGTTGATTAGTGGTGACAATACTGGTAACTAGGGATAGTGGGATTTTGTTCCATCACTAATAGCAAAAAGTAAACATTGATAGTTTTACAAAAATTTTTAACAAAATAATTAATATTATTTTTTCCTTGTTTGCGGAATTCGACTAGTTCCTGCTTGGTGGGTGCGCGGAATGCTTGACGCTCAGGCCACTTCTCATACTGTTACTTGAAGAATTTGGGTTGGTCTTATTGGCCGTCTTGTTGTTGGATGACGATTTACCGAAACGTTTCAATGAATCGATGCTCTCGAAACCGAATTGGACATAGCTCTCCGCCAGCTCACGATTCGGAAATTCTCGCAGTCTTCCCAGCGTACAGCGTAGTATATATATGTGACATTCTTCAGTATAGTTTTTTCTCTTCCTATTGACTTCCAATATAACACTATTACAATTTTTTTTTTTCAGTTTGGCATGTCGATGCATCGCCTACCTTAAATTAGGTCTTTACAAATTTTTTATAATAATTATGGATCTCCTGTTAAGTCCGGTGGCATAGATATACTTAATAAATTATACAAAACAGAATAGATGTACAGTCTTTGGATAATTAAAGTTAGTTATTGAAAATATGAGCAGTCTTAATATATTATTTTGATGTTTCCCTTGTTAATTATACCATGCATTCATAGAATGAAATGGTATACTAAAGTCGCCAAAATGTATGTAACAGGGAGAAGGAAGCTTTTCCGACTCTATAAAGTATATATATTCTTGATCAGTATCAATAGCCGAGTCAATTGAGACATGTCCGTCTGTCCGTCTGTAGGATCATCGAGATCTCGGAGACTATAAGAGCTAGAGCTACCAAACTTGGCGTGTAGACCCGTTTGCTCTGCAGGCAGATCGAGTTTATTTTTTTTTCGGCCCCGCCCCCTTCCTCCCCCTCTATTTGAAAAAAATATTTTGAGCCTCCATATCTCGGGAACTATAAAAGATAGAGCTATCCGATTTGGACATAAGATGCGTGCAGTATGCACGCAGACCAAGTTTGTTTCAAATTTTTGCCACGCCCCCTTCCGCTACCGAAATTCGATTTTCACCCGAAATATTTATCGCATCGTAATTTAATTTGGCACACTAATACATGTCACGTATATCTATCTATTTCAGTTTTTAGGGTATTTTTGTCGTCGCATATGCCCTATTTTTGTTTCAGATTTTTAAAGCAGTGTTGATTAGTGGTGACAATATTGGTAATTAGGGATAGTGGGATTTTGTTCCATCACTAATAGCAAAAATTAAACATTGATAGTTTTACAAAAATTATTAACAAAATAATTAATATTATTTTTTCCTTGTTGGCGGAATTCGACTAGTTCCTGCTTGTTGGGTGCGCGGAATGCTTGACGCTCAGGGTTAATTGACGACGCGGCTACTGTAGTTGATGATGATGTTGTTGTTGTTGCTTTTACTGGTGCTGTTTGTAAGGAAGTTTTTTTTCAGCTGGGATACATATCTCAGTCTCCCCAGGGCCTCCTTACAAAAATATTTGTAAAGATGCCGAGACTCGAGATTAGTGCAGGATTATTTATTATGGATCGGACCACTACACTTGGACATAGGGAAGAGAGGAAGGGTACATGTAGGACGACATCAATACAATACATATAGATTTGTTTAAGCTGTGATGGGGGGGTCTGAGGTCTGAGGAGGGCGATGATGATCGTATCTCAGCGGGATTGACCCGGACAGAGATACGACGCATCCTAAATACTGGTCGGCTTATTCTAAGAGTCGGTTTGTTCTACGGGCTCGATCTCTAGTCGAGGATTGACCTGGTGACTAGAGAGAACCGGGCGACTACTTAGTATATAGCTGAAACAAAGAGGGTGAAGAGAGGGGAAGAGGGGAATCCAGCAGGCTGAGATGGGGATCGACCCAGCATCCAGCCATACATGGATGAGCTGCAGACCGGCAGACGAGCCGGCATGGCCGACTAACCGCTTCCTTTCCGAAGCCCTAGCACACTATTCGGTCCGTCCGAACACTAGCCTACAGTGACCCGCAAGTACTTAGGCCTCACCGACGAGGCCAACAAACAAATTCGATCACACCGGATTCCTTCATATTTTCTTTTTATTATTTTTTTTCAATTAGGTACTCGATATAAATATTTATTTTTGCCACACTCTAACCGCCCCGACTAACCCCGGAGACACTCTCCAACCGTGGTGCTCACGCCGACTCACCTGGCCATTTCCCTCCGCTGACTCGTTTGCCCGTCGTCCTCTTAGTCCTGATCGTGGTGTCTTAATCGTAGTCCTTGTCGATCGTCCTTGATCCGTGTCCTGATTGTGTTGTCCTTGGCGTAGTCCTTGTGGTATCCGGTGCCCTTGATTGTGTTGTCCTTGGCGTAGTCCTTGTGGTATTCGGTGTCCTTGATCCTTGCTGTTGTTATCCTCTGTGACTCGTCCTTGGTGTTCTATGTTTTCTTCTTATTATTTTTTTCACTCCACTTCACTTTTTATACTTGGCACTTCTGACTCGGTCCGAGGTCTATACTAGAATGAATGCCGGCCTTAATTTTCCATTTCACTGCGGCCTGTTTTTCGCCGCGAAGCTTTGGTACGCGACGATGCCGGGTACAGCTGCGCCATTGCATCAGCCATTCTAAGCTTTCTATTTCCGTTTCTCTCTTACGCCTAGCCGCATATGCCCCGTGGCCTACGTGACTCATCGCATGCACGAGGCGCCGGCGTCGTCCCGATCACCGTTACTTCTCGGGCTTTTCTAGAAAGCGCCGGCGAAGAGCTTGAGCGGCGACAGCGAAGAGCAAAACCGGCGAAAGCGAAGAGCATGAGTGGCGAAAGCGAAGAGCATGATAGTGAGTGGCGAAATGGTTGAACGGCGAAACGGGCGAAACGAGTGAGCGGCGAGCATTGATATAGGCCAGGTGGCGCTGCACAGTGGTTGCGCTTGTATGGAGTGAGCGGCCAAAAATACTTCCAGTAGACATATCGAGCTAAAATTTTTACTATAAGGTCTATAGATGATTGTAACTGTAATATATAAAAATGGATAGATTTGTGCACGCGCGCTACCATCTATGCACCCACATGCACCCACAGAAAATATTTCTTTTATTCTTAATTTTATTTTTCAAATTGTGTCTGTGTAAAAGTAGTCTATTTATTAAGTCAGTATTGGTTATAACTCTTGAAAGTTTACGGGTGTGCTTCAATCTGAATATTTTAATATCTTTATTTCTCGCCTCGGCGGCTTCTTCAGAAAGCTCTCCGATTGATACCAAGCAATGTTTTATGACTTCAGAGCCGTGAATCAATACCTTATGGACAGTCGGAGGAAGATAGTACCAGGGATATTCAGTGACAAGCAGCTTAGCGGTTTCAAAGCCGTAGTCCCTAAAATTTCGTTAATTTATTTTGTGTCCTGAAGACATGGCCTGAAGAATTGTTGAGCATCTTATAATCAAAGCCTCATCGAGACCTGTAATTTTCGCAGATTCATGTGAATTCTTGAAAAACTTTCTTGCTGTGTTGCCATCATTAGAAGTTTCACTTCCACCAGCTTTGGGTTTGTCGACTACTAATCCCATTACATTGTGACAGTGTGATCGAGCAAACTTTGAAGTTCAACTTCAGCGTGGGATTCGGTCACCATAATTTCCTTAGGATAGCCTTTGCTCTTGCTTTTTAAAATTTTTTCGTAGCTGGGAAATAAATCGCTTGAAGTTTTCGAATTTACAAATCCGCGAATTAACATGTATTGGTGCTTTGTTAAGTTTGCTTCCATGAAAAGCGATAAAACTTCATCAATATTTGCTTCCGAACATAGTAGATTCGATTGAAAACTGGTACGCAAAACTGAAGCAGCAGATTCATCATGTTTTTCTCGATCGGCTATTCTGCGTCGTTTTGTCCTTTCAGAAGACTCGATGAAATCTTTTTTCGGCCTTCCACGATCTGTTGTTTTTTTTTTGATTGAGATATCTTCTGGGCACAGCGCAATGAAATACTTTCCTTCTCATTCAGCCAAACACTTTGAAATTGGACCACTAAAGATTTCGTGCGATTGTACTTTTGCCAAAACGTTGATATTCTTTTGCATATGTAAGCAATTCGCTTTGATGCATCCTCCAGTTCGGTAAGGTAGCCGTTCTTTTCAATTTCTCCCTGTACAATATCATTCAATTTCTTCAATTTTTGTGCATAGGTTCCATTTTCTGTG